>JARACY010000697.1:0-79898 GCA_029255725.1 Scrobipalpa atriplicella | reverse complement strand
ACACCATATTTCAGGGAAAATTTATTCAGCTGCAGTTCAAAATGCTGCAAAGCATACTCCAAATTAGAAGCAATTTATAACTCTAATCCAGCAGTCTTTATTGTTATATTCATCGTATCTAAGTCTCTCACTTCTGTATTTTCTTATTCACTATGATAACAGTATCAACTTTTTGTCTAGTATTTGACGACGGTGATATAACAACGTTGCGTCGATCAGCATTATGTCTGAAGAGCGGGCGGCACTTCAACGAGAGCGAGACACTGGACCAGCTCCCTCTCACTCACCCAGAACACTTCTCCACGCCCGTCATAGCGGGCCGCCGGGGCAGGCGCGGCCGGGCACAGTGAGTTATATTAGAAAAAAGCTTTACCATGAACTCAAGAAACTCAAGAAACTTTACCATGCAATATCAAAAAAGCTTTGGGATTGTTGCAATAACCATGATCACTGAACAACCATAAGTATGGTTGTCTGGTCAGTGGTCTGGGCACCATGGTTTTTAAAGCATTAGTCAGCTTAATAGACAGTTATCGTAGAAATAATTCAAATTTTTAACCCACTATTCTTCTCGCAGATCAGACGAAAGCGAGGGCGAAGTCCCTGCCCGGCGGCCGAAGGCTGACAGCGCGGAGCGGGAGCCCCACGTGGGCCGAGTGGTATTAGTCGAGGCTGCCAGTGGCGCAGAGCGGAGGAGGCCACATCAGCCCGCCTTCCCCGCGCTAGTGGTCGCCCCGACCGCGCAGATCAAGGTCAAGGAGGACTACCTCGTGAGGTCCTTCAAGGATGGCAGATAGTGAGTATTGATTAAACTAGAACCACAGAAGATGGATTTAAGGAAGCGTAATTTTTTGAGCAGCATAGTAGCTGCATGAGCTGGGCTATGTATGACACAGTTTAATTCATGCAACTTCCATGTATTTAAAAGTTAGAGTGAGTAAGATTGCTCTGAGTGAACTCATTCTGTCGACTTCATCTCTGACCTAGAGTACAGTCGAGATCAAAGCCGTTTTTGAATTAAAAAGTACACAATATTAACTACAGTAAATCTGTAAGGTAACAGTTTCTGTTGGACCTTTCTCTTTATTCTAAAACCTAACCTATATATGATGCTTCCAGTTACACGGTGCCGAAGAAGGAGGCTCGTGAGTTCCGCAAGGGCAGCGCCCCGCTGGAGTGGTGCGGGGTGGAGGCGGCGCTGCAGTACCTCAATAATGGAGTTCTGCCACCGCACTGGGATCGCGATTCGCTGTTCAACGAGCCCAGGAATACTTCTGATGATGTGAGAATTTATTTTATATATAATAATAATTTATTTATTTCTTAAATGTTTACAGTATATACTATACAGTTGACTTTTTTTTTTTATACGACAAACTATTTTCCTAAAGAAATATAGGTCAAAAACTGTCCTAAACTCCGGTGCGGTTGTAATTTGAAACCAGTCTTCTTAGGTCAAGTATACTCTTGTGTAAACCTATTAATAAAATAAATAAAGTCTGAGGGACACCGCTGCAAGCAGGGCAAAGGCCTCCCTCGCCTTCTTCCATTTCTCTGTCTCGAGTTCCCTCTAATCAGTTTATGGATGTGTGCATCTAACTATTATCGTTATCTTTTTCTGGAACGGCCGCAATTTTTATATGTTGTATAATTTCTGTCAACAGAGTTCAGATGACGAGCCTCGTGAGGAGAAGGATCACTTCGTGGCGCAACTGTACAAGTTCATGGACGACCGCGGCACCCCGCTCAACAGGAACCCCACCATCGCCAACAGGGACATCGACCTGTACAGGCTGTTCAGGGTAAGATGAGGAGAACATATCCCATTATTATTATCCTGTCACCGTATCGTCCGTACCGTATTTCTCGGGGTCGGCTACCTAATCTAGGGAATTGAAAAAGGATATACTGGTTTTTACACAATGCGACTGCCATCTGACCTCCGCAACCCAGAAGGGAAAACAGACCCAATCCTACTATAATTAATATCCTGTATGCATTTCCAAATGTCTGAAAGAGACCAAAATACCACTAAGCCAAATTAGGTTATGCGCAGATTAATAAAAAAATTGTTGGCGGACATTCGGATCTCTCTCTCTTGCATTCACAGTGCGAAAAGGGGAGATCCGATTGCCCGCTCAGCCAGCTGTTTTGTCGAAAGTGCGCACTGTTCTTAAGTTAATAAATTTTTTCTTGTCTATAGGTGGTACAAAAGTTGGGTGGTTACAACCGGGTGACCAATCAGAACCAGTGGAAGACGATCGCTGATAAAAATGGGCTTCCACCCGGTCACCACCAGCATCACCAACTTATGCAAACAAGCATATAAAAAGTAAGTCCAATCTACTTTTTTTTGTTACTCCTACCTCTAATTTTCTCATACTCAGATGCAATTTTAGCAGTGATGCGATTCAAAATCATTTTAAGGTTATCAATTTTTTTTTTTACCTAAAAAAAGTCATCAGTACTTTCAATTAAAATATAAATGGGTATGAACTGTTTGACACAGGATTAATATTCGTTTATTTGTTTGCGTGAATGTTTTATTTATTTATGTTTGTCGTTCCGCTCAGGTTCCTGCACAGTTTCGAGGACTTCTACCGCAAGCTAGGGGTGACACTAGTAGCGCACCCCCGCGGCGCGCGCCACACCGACCCGCCGGACGCTCGCTGATACGAGACAGGGACAAACAACTGCTGACGTCATCGTCCGCATCCTCCACGCCCACCGGCACGCCCAACCTGGTGAGAAAACTGTACTATACATACATACATATATTCACGCCTTTATCCCTAATGGGGTAGGCAGAGCGTAAGACCTAATCAAAGGTCGTTCCGCCACGTCAGACAAGTTTTGAGGGTTATTGAAGATAGAGGTAGGAGTAACAAAAAAAAGTAGATTGGACTTACTTTTTATATGCTTGTTTGCATAAGTTGGTGATGCTGGTGGTGGTGACCGGGTGGAAGCCCATTTTATCAGCGATCGTCTTCCACTGGTTCTGATTGGTCACCCGGTTGTAACCACCCAACTTTTGTACCACCTATAGACAAGAAAAAATTTATTAACTTAAGAACAGTGCGCACTTTCGACAAAACAGCTGGCTGAGCGGGCAATCGGATCTCCCCTTTTCGCACTGTGAATGCAAGAGAGAGAGATCCGAATGTCCGCCAACAATTTTTTTTATTAATCTGCGCATAACCTAATTTGGCTTAGTGGTATTTTGGTCTCTTTCAGACATTTGGAAATGCATACAGGATATTAATTATAGTAGGATTGGGTCTGTTTTCCCTTCTGGGTTGCGGAGGTCAGATGGCAGTCGCATTGTGTAAAAACCAGTATATCCTTTTTCAATTCCCTAGATTAGGTAGCCGACCCCGAGAAATACGGTACGGACGATACGGTGACAGGATAATAATAATGGGATATGTTCTCCTCATCTTACCCTGAACAGCCTGTACAGGTCGATGTCCCTGTTGGCGATGGTGGGGTTCCTGTTGAGCGGGGTGCCGCGGTCGTCCATGAACTTGTACAGTTGCGCCACGAAGTGATCCTTCTCCTCACGAGGCTCGTCATCTGAACTCTGTTGACAGAAATTATACAACATATAAAAATTGCGGCCGTTCCAGAAAAAGATAACGATAATAGTTAGATGCACACATCCATAACTGATTAGAGGGAACTCGAGACAGAGAAATGGAAGAAGGCGAGGGAGGCCTTTGCCCTGCTTGCAGCGGTGTCCCTCAGACTTTATTTATTTTATTAATAGGTTTACACAAGAGTATACTTGACCTAAGAAGACTGGTTTCAAATTACAACCGCACCGGAGTTTAGGACAGTTTTTGACCTATATTTCTTTAGGAAAATAGTTTGTCGTATAAAAAAAAAAGTCAACTGTATAGTATATACTGTAAACATTTAAGAAATAAATAAATTATTATTATATATAAAATAAATTCTCACATCATCAGAAGTATTCCTGGGCTCGTTGAACAGCGAATCGCGATCCCAGTGCGGTGGCAGAACTCCATTATTGAGGTACTGCAGCGCCGCCTCCACCCCGCACCACTCCAGCGGGGCGCTGCCCTTGCGGAACTCACGAGCCTCCTTCTTCGGCACCGTGTAACTGGAAGCATCATATATAGGTTAGGTTTTAGAATAAAGAGAAAGTCCAACAGAAACTGTTACCTTACAGATTTACTGTAGTTAATATTGTGTACTTTTTAATTCAAAACGGCTTTGATCTCGACTGTACTCTAGGTCAGAGATGAAGTCGACAGAATGAGTTCACTCAGAGCAATCTTACTCACTCTAACTTTTAAATACATGGAAGTTGCATGAATTAAACTGTGTCATACATAGCCCAGCTCATGCAGCTACTATGCTGCTCAAAAATTACGCTTCCTTAAATCCATCTTCTGTGGTTCTAGTTTAATCAATACTCACTATCTGCCATCCTTGAAGGACCTCACGAGGTAGTCCTCCTTGACCTTGATCTGCGCGGTCGGGGCGACCACTAGCGCGGGGAAGGCGGGCTGATGTGGCCTCCTCCGCTCTGCGCCACTGGCAGCCTCGACTAATACCACTCGGCCCACGTGGGGCTCCCGCTCCGCGCTGTCAGCCTTCGGCCGCCGGGCAGGGACTTCGCCCTCGCTTTCGTCTGATCTGCGAGAAGATATAGTGGGTTAAAAATTTGAATTATTTCTACGATAACTGTCTATTAAGCTGACTAATGCTTTAAAAACCATGGTGCCCAGACCACTGACCAGACAACCATACTTATGGTTGTTCAGTGATCATGGTTATTGCAACAATCCCAAAGCTTTTTTGATATTGCATGGTAAAGTTTCTTGAGTTTCTTGAGTTCATGGTAAAGCTTTTTTCTAATATAACTCACTGTGCCCGGCCGCGCCTGCCCCGGCGGCCCGCTATGACGGGCGTGGAGAAGTGTTCTGGGTGAGTGAGAGGGAGCTGGTCCAGTGTCTCGCTCTCGTTGAAGTGCCGCCCGCTCTTCAGACATAATGCTGATCGACGCAACGTTGTTATATCACCGTCGTCAAATACTAGACAAAAAGTTGATACTGTTATCATAGTGAATAAGAAAATACAGAAGTGAGAGACTTAGATACGATGAATATAACAATAAAGACTGCTGGATTAGAGTTATAAATTGCTTCTAATTTGGAGTATGCTTTGCAGCATTTTGAACTGCAGCTGAATAAATTTTCCTGAAATATGGTGTTTTTAATGAGTAAAAAATCTTATATGACTGTTGGATGGTGTGATTACTCTTCTGGTAGTGAAAGATAACAACTGAACATAAAATTCTAAAATATTAAGAGACGGGTTTCAATTTCCAACTCACCAACAGTATACTGACTGCAATCCTGTATCTTAGCAATAATAGCCTCTACTGCATCTTTCTTAGGGTCCTGTTTGACCTCGACCGTGCTGCCGACGCGCAATGTGCCCTTGATGACGTCATCATTCACTGTCATCGTACCACCACCTGCTTTTAGTGACACCTACAAAACAAGAAAATGTTTAGAATTTGTTCAACTTTCTTGTGCTTTGAGGTTGCTTTTTAGAAATAGGTACAGTGAATCAAATGCAGTTTAGTAAAAGTATGTTCTAAGTAGGAAACTAACTAGTTATCTTGCAAAATAAATCCTTTTTATGTTTAGTTTTATGCAGCTCCATAAATATGTAGTTAAAAGCTGTGAATTCAAATATCAGTACAGTATTCAAATAATTTTTTTTAGGCATGAAAGCAATTTAAGTAAAAAATATAAATCTGTTAATTATCTTATTTGGCCCTGCATCATGCCACTGCTAGGCAGTGGGCACCACCTTCTCATTTCATTATTTTTTTAATCATAAATTAGTAGAAGCAGTAAATTATAAATTCTCCTTTTTATTAGTACATTACAGAATTTGCATCCATTTATTTATGAAACTACAATACACTTTATGCTTCTATTCATCACCTAAATGTAGAACTACATTTTATTATTATTATTACTGTAATCTCGAACAAAAAGGTTCAAAAGTTTTTTTTTCTTCTGTAGAGATCACCAGTCCGTCCATAATGGTTTTTAATGTGGTTTTTAGTAGGTTTGCTATAGAAATAATAAAATTAATTACCTTGCATTTGATGTTGCGAACAACTTTCTTGATCTTAGCCTCACAAAAGGCCCCTTTGTACTTAGCACTCACATCTGTGCCCACTGGCAAGAATGGAGGATCATCCCCCTGCTGATGAACAAACAAAACAATCATTATAGATAGATATAATCTTAAGTCTTCACCAATTTTTGCACATCTGAGTTCTGCTTAGACATAAAAGAAAATTTATTTATGAAAATGGGATATTATTATACCTAGCAAGGAAATAAATATATAACTGAACATGTGGCATACTTACCATGTTGAAAAATTGAAGATTTAGCTTTCAGATTGAAGAAACCTGTAAAAATAAGAAAAAATCACATAAAAATTACCTATAGGTTAAATGCACCTATAGCAAGAGTCAAATGAGAATATCTAGGTATAAACAAAGTCTGGAGATATAAATTAATTAATTATCTTGATTAATAGTTTTTGTGTAGTCACAATTCCGCCAATGTCACGTAGCGAAGCAAATACAAACTGGGGAGTAGCAACAGCTACACAAGAGTGGTGATTGTATGTTTTGTGTACATTTTTTTACAAAGAGATGGTTTCCTGAATGCTTAACGAGGTGACGCCTTATAAAAGGTCAGAAAAATATCGACCTGTAGACTATAATTACCTAGTTCTTACAGAACACGGTGGCTACAATAGTGTTTAGTGCAGGGATTTAGCATCGTCAATAGCCCAAGCTACTTGGAAGTAGAATGAGAAAGTAGGTAGATTGCGCGGCAAATGAAAGTGCGGTTCCTCTTACCTGGAAGACCTTTGAAAAACAAGAATAGTTACAGAGATAGATTGTAGCACTTGAATCGCGCAGAAATTGAGTTCATTTTAGCTATAAATTAGTCAATAAATAAAATAAACGATTCGAGCTAACACCATCTTCCACTTCACGAAACTGACATATGCAAAAATTGTTGCTATTTTAAAAAATATAAATCGGGTGTGGTTATAATTTAGGTGATTATCACACTACTATACCTATACGCGCAACGCGGCGTATTGTCTATGGTTCCATTGTTTCCACCCCGCGTTTTTTCCATACAAACCAAAGAACGATACAGCTCCGCCGCTCCGCGCTACGAACGCCGCGTGGCGCGTATAGTGTGATAATGGCCTTATAGTGACATAGTGGATTTTCCGAAGATTACCGATTTTTAGAAGACGTGCAACTCTATTTTGGCTTTTTATCGCCAATTCTTGCCATATGCATTTTGTGTAACAGAGAAAAACTAACGAAATTTGTATAGCGTTATCTCTTTTTTTACTATCACTTAATGCTATTTACGAAGCAAAGAAAAAGATAAATGTCACAAATGAACATTGAACACGTCAAAATTAGTTTTTTGCTTTAGCGACGGACGACACGAAAAGATGTTTTGAAAATGCATTTGTTGACAATTTCGCTATTTCGACGTGCCTAGAAAATTCACGGGATAATTCCAACATAAATTCTAGTGGCTGGTTGGGTTAAAGCAGCATCAATGAAGATGAAGGCGATTCTAGCGACTGCGATCAGTCTCGCGCTCACCACAGTGGTAATAGGCAATGCCTATTACCAGAAGAAACAGTTTTATCCATCTATAGTGTATCTAACCAACTCCAATCCTAGTATGGCTGTAAGTACCAGTTTTCTTTGAGCTTTCACCAGTTTTCTGGACCCCATAATTCCGCCATTGTTTGGGTCAGTTGCTCACATATTTAGTGTTATGATTATGACTCTTGCATAAACAATACCTTACTAGAATGTTCAGCCTCTATCATTCTTACTTTCTTTTACCATGTCTACAATTTTAAAGATATTTTTGTACATTTAAATTGGTTAACAGCTTCACTTTATTGTTTCAGGTAATGTACTTGCAAGCCTTTATCTTAGTTTTATTGGTAGGGAAAATATTGAGGAAAATATTCTTCGGACAACTTAGACCTGCAGAATTTGAGGTAAGATATTTGGTTATAGTTTATATGGAAATGTTTTATAGAACACGTAACTAAAAAGCTATTAGATTGAGCA
The DNA here is from genome assembly GCA_029255725.1 of Scrobipalpa atriplicella. Lineage (NCBI taxonomy): Eukaryota > Metazoa > Arthropoda > Insecta > Lepidoptera > Gelechiidae > Scrobipalpa > Scrobipalpa atriplicella. The sequence goes on along the minus strand of JARACY010000697.1, from coordinate 71,716 downwards.
TGATAACTGTGATTAAATTTTAATAGTTAAAATACTTATTCATAAGTACAAACTTGTTAATAGATGTATATTAAATTAGTGTATGTAGTGTCTGCCATCGACACACCAAGAAGAAGATTTAATTAGCAAATGAATCCAGTGAAGTGAAATTATTAACTAATGTACCTAATTTGTCATTATTATTATTTAATCATAAAACAAATCATTACATGTAGAAAATTTAAGCTGTTTTCTGCTTTAATTTTTTTTTACCCTAATATAATGCATGTAAAATCAGCTTCTGGGATAGCTAATCTTTTACTAATTGCCAACCTCATTAAAACTGGCATTAGCCAAGTACAAGTTACAAGCTAATTGTTTTTATCTAACTGGATAGTTAAGTATATTAGAATATTCTATATCCAGACCTGAGCCAATACAATAACCTATATGAAACTAAAACTCCTTGAAGGCACTAATGAATCTTGTTACTACAGTTAAGACACAATTGTGTCTTATCTATTGTAAAGATTGAAAACTGCCCAATGGCCTATGACCCGACTACTAATTTTGATAATAACATGTATGAATAATATTGTTCAATTGCAGCACTTGATAGAAAGATCCTGGTATGCAATAACAGAGACATGCCTGGCTTTTACTGTGTTCAGAGATGACTTCAATCCTAAGTTCATAGCTCTGTTCACTCTGCTATTGTTCCTGAAAGCATTCCATTGGCTGGCTGAAGACAGAGTTGATTATGTGAGTATACTACAGCTATAGTAGAAATTGTATTGAGGGTTTACTTTTTTAAATGTAGATTTATTTAGACCACAATTAATTTGACTGCATCTTTTATTCAACAATTTTAATTTAGTAAAAACCAAGAGTTTTAATACCACTTTTCTGTCTATTTATCTGGAAGGCTATAATATTTTGAAAAATATTCATTTACCAAAATATTAATGAATATCCAATTTTCTTTCAATGCTAAGTAGATGTATGAAAACAATAGCTATTTTTAATTTACATTCTTAATTAATTAACATAAAAATATAAAATACTAATTGTTTGCTAGTTGATGTATTTTGTGTCTTTCTTGTTTTTTATGATCTGATCATAATAGTAATTAACTAAATACCATTTTTAGATGGAGCGAAGTCCTGTGATAGGCTGGCTGTTCCACATTCGTATCTTGTCATTGCTGATGCTATTGGCACAAGCTGATCTATACTTCATCCACCATGCTTACCAGTTCACTGCCTCCAAAGGACCCTCAGTGCAGCTGGTGTTTGGCTTTGAATACAGCATACTAATCATCATGATTGTCAACATACTCATAAAGGTAAGGATACAAAGTATAATAGGGTTTTTAATTGTAATACTTTTTGACTTGCATGGTCATGGTAAGGAAAGTTCACCTTCCACCATTCCAACAACAATGTTTTAGTCTTTTTAAATAAAGAAGACAGGATACTTTATTGCATATTTTGGTATTTTTTGGGCATGGAAGGAAACTTTAGTACCCAAGTTCTTAATTATGCTTGATTATTATTTAAAGAAGAAAAGCAAATAAATTTGATTTAAGATCTATTTTCTGAACTCTTATGTTATGACCAATAATATGAACATTGAAGTAATTAACATTGCAACAAAGAAACTTATGACTTTTCATTGTTTTATGTGTATAATCCACAGTAGACAACATAAGATATTCTAGTGCCTGAGACTAAGAACTTTTCAACACTGCGATTATTTATCACTGGTCAGAGTCATGTCATTATATAAATTAACAAACACATCACCATATTTGCTACTGCAGTTGTCACAGTATATTACATTCCTCCATGATCTTAGTATAAAGAAAGATCCATCAATTATTTTTTCGTTAACCTCTGATATTTTAATTAGTAATGTTTACAGTTAACACTCTAGTTCTGACGTGGTCCAATTGTTTGGCGTGTAGACTAGGTATATTAGTTTAACTGTAAAATTATGTAATACTTTGTGGTGATATGCAAACATTTCGATGCAGCTGATTTAAGGCATTCTTACTTTCTATACATTTTACATTATGATTTAAAAAAAATTTACTTGTGCAGTTGTGCTTGACTCTAATTTAAATCAGATGTGACGGAGACAGAATCGACAGTGGAATGAACTTATCAAAAAAAGCCTGTTAATCTCTTTGAAGGTATTAGTGTTCTATGCCTATGCACACCGTATTTGGAAACTGCCTCCGTGGTCTAGTGGTCTGAGCCAAAGAGAATGTAAATTAAAACTAGCGGTTTAAGAGACGGGAGTGCCATACAAAAAGCGTGAATACGTATTAGTATGAAACGGAGGCGAAAACATGCAAAAATTCGCCTTCGTTTCATATTTTCGTCGTCGTTAATCGTTTTTTACCTTGACAGTTGCGCGAGGCTGGTCTGAGCCATAAGCTCACGACCCGGAGGTCCCGGGTTCGATTCCCGGCTGGGGACAATGACTTTGTGTTGTTATTTCTTGTTTGGTTAGGACTTAGGACATTGCAGGCTGATCACCTGATTGTCCGAAAAGTAAGATGATCCATTCTGTCGGATGAGCATGTAAATAGTCGGTCCTGCGCCTGATTTCTCTCTGATCGTGTCGGTCAGTCTGTCCCATCAGAATAAGAGATTGCAGGAATAGAGTGTGCACTTGTGTGTTGCGCAAACACTTGGGCACTAAAAACCGCGCAGTTGGCCGATCTCTGGAAGTTTGGCCGCCATCACCGAAAATCGGTGGGGGGACAATTTTTTTGTATTCGGAATCACGGACGCAGGTAGAATATTCCATTCTTTTTCTTGATTGAAACTAACTACGCAAGTTTCTTCCAGTATGTGCTACACGCAATCGACTCTCGCTGGGAGGCTCCATGGGAGAGCAAAGCCGCCGTCCTGTTGTACACTGAACTGGCGATCAACTTCCTGAAAGTGCTTCTGTACTTCGGCTTCGTGGCCGTCATGGTGAGGATATACACGCTGCCGCTCTTCGCGTTCAGGCCCATGTACGAGACACTGAGGTGAGTAAAATTCAGCTTCTTTTGGGTTAGGTTATCCCACCTCTGATTAATAGCGGCAGAATTGGTAAATACATCAACTTACCACCACTAATGTGGGATCTTATCCACTGGCAAGATTGTGATGTCGCTGCCTTGGGTGGACTGCTAGTTAATACAAGAGGGAGATCCCATATCACCCTAATTCAGAAGTTCTGTTTCGATTCGACTTAAATGAAATATCGTCCCAATCTTTCGCAGGAGCTTCAAGAAGGCCTACAATGACGTAGTCCTCTCCAGGCGAGCTATCCGCAATATGAACACGTTATATCCTGATGCGACCCCTGCTGAGTTAGCTGCCGCTGATAATGAATGCATAATCTGCCGTGAGGAGATGCACACTGGTATGTATTCACTACAAGCAATATTGAAATAATGCAAGTTTCGTCGTAGTATAAATAGCCAAACATAGCTAGTTATACTGAACAGGAGCTTCAAGAAAGCAATGATGGTGTCCAGCAAAACTTGTGCTCTATATGTGGATGCAGTCGCATAGCGCAATGTACCTTACATATAGTGGTGTTCAACTTTATAGTGCAGTATCTACATTTATGACTACCGAAATATTTTTAATTGATTATTATTGGCAGTCTGACTATCACTAAATAATATTATTGTTGCATATGCATACCGCTCTTATCAATGTCTAATGTGCAGTTATCTTTTAAGTTAAAATTAAAAAGAATGGTAAATTGGATTTTTTAAATAACATGATAAGAACAAAATAAAAGTACAATTCTTATTTAACATGCATAATATGCAAACAGAAGTCAAAGGGAAGTGTATTTAGAAGGCCAACTCAACAGGCACAGACAGATTACTTATGAGCGCGGCGGATAGTGTCGTCGTAGAGTTTGAACATTGAATAAAAACATGTCTTAAATCCGTTAATATATTAAAAATGAGTAACAGTTATAAGTAGTAATAGAAAAAACCTTTAGTCTACCATCGCAACATGTTAAATTATTGAAACATAGAATGTGCCAGCTGCATCTCCTGCCGGGCATGCTGTAAAAACCAGCTAAGGGATTCGAGGGTTTCAGTGTATGCAATTTAGGCGATGGGCTGACAACCTGTCACTATAGCGATATTCATAATTATCTGTAATAAATAACCCTTAACACTTGTCAGACGTGGCGGAACGTTTGTTTAGGTCGTTTTTGCTCTGCCTACCCCATTAGGGATAAAGGCGTGATTATATGTATGTATGCAACATGTTCAAGATTAGTTCCTAAAGCGTGTTAATAGTTTTCGTGTTGATAAAAACCACATTTCAAGGTTAGTGAAACTCTATTTGCTATGAAGCGTAATGTTTATTTAATCTTGCGGTGTCAAGGCTGCGTTGAATCGTGGAATTGTTGATGCAGTGCTGCTCCAAATCTGATTGCTGTTATGCAAAATATGCAAATAGCATTAAATTATGTCAGCGATTCCGTATTGTATACGGCTGGTAGAGTTTGTGTTGTTGAGGTATGTCAGCAGAAATATTGAGGTCCGTATGTGATATACATACATACATACATAAAATCACGCCTTTATCCCTATTGGGGTAGGCAGAGCAAAAACGACCTAACAAAGGTCGTTCCGCCACGTCTGACGAGTTTTGAGGGTTATTACAGATAATTATGTATATTTCTATAGTGACGAGTTGTCAGCCCATCGCCTAAATTGAAATACACAGAAACCCTCGAATCCCTTAGCTGGATTTTACAGCATGCCCAGGAGGAGATGCAGCTGGCACATTCTATGTTTTTCTATCACTCCCAGTCCAGCATGGAAGTAATTTCTGGTTTTTAAACCTCTATTTTTGTCATACGACTCCTCTTGTATTCCAGGCGCGAAGAAGCTCCCCTGCAACCACATATTTCACGCGGCGTGCCTGCGGCTGTGGTTCCAGCGACAGCAGACGTGCCCCACGTGTCGGCTGAACGTGCTGAGAGCCCCGGCGCCCGAGCCCGCCGCCGCGCCCCCCGCCCCGCACGCTGCCCCCGCCGCCCCGCATGTTGCTGCCCACAGGCCTAACATGCCGCAGCCTCCGCCCTTCCCCAACATGCCGCCGCCGCGTGAGTCCACCATCTATCTATACTATACAATACAGCCTGGCCTGGTATAAGTTCATCAGGGTTCATCGGGTCTTTCGACTTTACAACCCTCTCGGTAGAAGTCAGTCAAACTCAGAGGCTCACAGTACCTGGTATTCCCATCCACTAGACTAACGGAACACACTAACACAGCAAGATGATTGATAGAACGACTACAAATAAAGTTCTGATTCTGATTCTGACTTTTTTGTACAGTAACAATCACATCTGATTCAAAATATTAGCTGATGATGTGCCGAACTCTTTGTAACGCCGAAACGTTCATAAGAGCTGACTATGGCCATTCAGTAGCCAATATGTTAGCATTAGGTACGAAGTTCTTAGTTAAATTGGTTCAATATTATTAATTTTCCACATTCAGAGCTCTTGTTTTGACACTGTTACTATTTTTACGTCAACAATTTGGTATGATGTCGTGATAATATCAATATGAGTGATGCCTGATATCGAAATGATTTGCAGTTTATGATTAGAAAGCGGATCTGAAGTAGCTATTATTGGAATAGTATGGATATGACCAATCCATTTTGTTACTCTAGTAACAAAAAAATATATAAATTGAAAATTTTACGGGTGTTAATTCGATTGCGTGCCATAGCTTGAGGGGTCTTTCAAGAGCAATACTTTTTATATGTGCTCCACATATAAAAATATTTTAAAAAATCCCCACAAAACTACTAACTACTTCGGGCAGACAATTTGTTTTATTTTATTGTGTCATGTTTTTTATTTTTTTTCTATATGATCCTTTATCGTTATGAAAGAACTCCCTATGCTATGGCACGCAACGAAAATAACTTTCTGTATGCTTCTCAATTTTATTTATCTATTTTTTGTTACTTGAGTAACAAAATGGATTGGTCATATTCATATCCATACTATTTCAACAATAGCTACTTCAGATCTTATGATAATCTTATGATTAGATTAAGTTAAGTTGATTGCATTTTAAATTTTGATAATTTTATTTCATGTCGTAGAAAGTATTATAGTCTTAGAAATTATTTATTTCGTTGGACTTTTGATGAAACAAGTTTTTAGTATAAAAACAATGAATTATAAACTAGAGTGTTTAAGTGAGTAAAAAAATTACTATTTATACAGCAATATTTGACTGTGTTGGTTCTTGATACGAACCATATTTTTAGTGCTCGGCTATAAGCTAAGCATATTCAGGAGTTTGTAATATGTTTGTAAATAACTGTTATGCCACAAGAGTGAAACCGAAACAATACGTGTACGTGTGTTTCTATTGCTTAAATTACAATACACTACACTGAATCATTCGGGTCCTTTTGCTGGCTTTAAAAGTATGTCCGGGAAGAGAAGCAGCTGGTACTTATTATTCTCATATCGTTTGCAGTCCAGTGTGAAAGTTAACCGCGACATCTTGTTTTCAAAGTAGGCTTTTGTTAAACGTGGTGTTGATTTTCAGCAATGATGGCGTGGGGAGTTCCGCCACCGCCGCCCCCGCGCCCCGCCAACCTCGCGAGTCTCACCACGGCCGAGCTGCAGCGCATGGAAGGTGTTGAGCGCAGGAACATTGAGGCCAGACTTCAGGTAGGACTTCTTCTCTTTCTAGGATCGAATTATTCAGCAATGATGGTGTGGGGAGTTCCACGAACCTCAAGCTTCATATCATATTACATCCAACTGGCGTTTTCAGTGCCATACCATATTCTAAGTGTCTTTCTCAGAACGCGTTTATTTGGCTTTGTTTTTTTTTCTCCAGACAATGTTTTTAAGGTGGTTCGATGAGCTATACAAACATTTTATGAATTCTTTATTTTGTAATCCTGTAGTCACAATTTAAACTTAAAAGCGGCCACTTTATACAATAGACCTGAAAATATTTCAGTGACGTTTGAACTGAAGGCTGCACCCCATTTAACCCTAATAAAATGTACTATGACTTATTTGCAGCTACTCCGCGAGATTCAATCTATGCTGGACGCGTCAGTGCTGTTGATGCAGCAGTACTCGGCCGTCGTGTCCAACTTGCCGCTCAACTGCTCCACTGTCGCCACGCAAACAGAGATGCAGTAAGTTTATGCTTTTGAGTTGTGATCTTGTATTGTATGTTATTGTAATTATAAAGAAACAGATGTAAAAAATAACAAAATAACTTATAATCAGGGCCCCGTATTACAGTCGGACGGAGCCGGAGCCCCCCGCGTCGCCGGTGAAGGTGAAGGTGAAAGTGGAGCCCGACGTGGTGCCGACGACGTCCAACCACAGCCCGCAGCCCTCCACCAGCAGCGCCAATGACACAGCAGACGATCACAGGTACAAATTAAGACTGAATGTTTTTTGGTACACGGTCACTGTCCTGTTAGTGTCCGTTACTGTTCTTAGGGGACACTTTTACTGTTCTTGGAGGTAACTGTTATTTTTCTAGAAGACACTGTTACTGTTATTGGGGGACACTGTTACTGTTTTGGGGGACACTGTTACTGTTTTAGGGGACACTGTTACTGTTCTAGAGGATACTCTTATAGCTCTTGTGGGGTTCACTCACTGAAACCATTTGGTGTAACTGTCGATGTTCATGGGATGACTTACTTTTTGTGTTCTTGTATCTCTGTGTTATGGATAAATAAATCCGTTTCTCATTTTGTTTTCAGAGATAAGACTGACACGGACGCTGAGGAGCTAAGAAGACGTAGATTGCAGAAATTCACACTGGATAAATGAGCTTGTTTACTTTTGTTCCAATTTCAGAATAATATTTTATGTACAAAGTGTTTCGGTATGTGTAAGCATTGTGTATTCTAATCTTAAATAAATGTATTTATGTTCTTGTAAATATAAAGGGATATACACATGAATACATTACATAGTACTTTACTTTCACGAACATCACACTTTTTTATTTTTGACTTTTGGCTAGTCAAATGAAAATCGATATCTACATACTATATTATTGTATTACATTCTAAATGTTTTTTTTAACAGTTGTAAAAGGCATTGATGTATTCATACACTTTAGGGTTATAGTTTTCTAGTACTGGCATACCACTGAAATATCTGCTGGAGTCGTATAGTTTCATATCATTTTTGCAATACCAGACGTTTTTTGTGCCTTCAGTTCCATCCAGGCTTAAAGTGTTTAGTTCTAAGACTCCGAAGTGGTATTTCTGTCCGTCTGTTTGTATGCAGTTGATGTACACCGGCTCTGGTAGGTCCTTGACATCTTCCTATAAGAATAAAATGTGAATTGTTTATTGGCTTATTAATTCATTGAAAACATTAAATAAATATAAATCAAGACTTGACTGCCAGTTGTTTTGAATAAGTTTTCAATCACTGGTCCAAAATTTTAAAACATTTCGTTGTCAGATCATTTATTAGAGTAACATTTCAAAACATTAAATTGAAATATACGTATAATACTACTATCACCAAGAATGGCATATGTACAGTATACTTGACTATAACAGATTGAAATATTTGTACCAATAAATGTGAATAAATTTCATGGGTTTATCATGGATGTTTAAACTAATAAGAAAGAATAGGCGGAAGGTTGTATTCTGAAAGTATTTAACTCACCCCATGCAATTGCTTAGCGTAAGCACTGGCCACGGTAAAGGCGTGCGTAAGGGACCTTCCGAGAATCTGGTCCGGGGTGACCGGTGTCTCAAAGATATTGCTCACTTCAGTGGCATTGAAGTGCAGCCAGGTAGTGTGAGGGTGCTTCTTGCTGACTGTAGGTCTGATTGCTGAAATATTCAGACAAAAACCCCATTGTGAAATGATTGGCTTTTACAGCTTTTACAGGTAAATGTCATACACTGTAATCGGCCTACATCTACACTTATGAAAGAATATGTTAAAACTTGTCAGTCAAGCATTGTGTTTGGAAAAGAGAGATAATGTTATCTTCAACACCAAGATAACAGGTTTAATCATAGGATGACCATAGGTATCATTTTCTGAGCCTTTTATATGACAAATACTATGAGGCTGGCATAGTCACTAGAATCTAGTGACTAGATGATTGAAGCCTCAATAAAAATTGATTTAAAAAAATAAACCATAGGTAGGTAAGGTACTAAGGTAAATCTAAAGAAATACTTTAGTTTTTACTTACGGTATTTACTGCTTTCACTGTAAAAATGCTGAGGAGGCAGAGTAACTGTGTGTTTGACAGGATATAGATCAGGAATTTCCACAAATGGAATGTCCTTCTCATTCATATCATGCTTGACAGGAGTTGTGCTGGTGACCAGAATATTTGAGACATCCTGGAATTGTATGAGGTCTTCTTCTTTGTCGAATACTGAATGGCATTGTACATCATTTGTTACATACTTAGATTGAGTGGTTTCAACATCATTGCTCTTCTCAATAAGGTGTAAGAGTTTGTTGGTTAGAATTTGGCTGGAAGAACATAAAAATTATGTTACAATACTTACAAGGAAGCAAGTAATGGACATCTTCCTGCAAACTGATAGGGGTAGCTTTGTCAATGAATAACTTTCACAAAGAAATTCCATATGATTTAATGGGAAAGTCAAATTTATTTCCTGAAAGAATTTCTTTCTGAAATTTGTTCAGTTTTATTGACTGAGCAACCCCAAATCATTTTGCAGGAAGATGTTCCTAACACCATTTTATTTTGGTTATAAAACAGATATTTTTTGCACTTCTTGTATACTTACTTCCTCCTTCTATCAGTGATACCCAATATTCTTGGAAAAGTGAAGGCAGGTCTTTCTGGGTCCTTGATTTTGGGCAATTTTTTCTGTTCACAATCAAACACATTTGCCGATAGGATAGCTTTCTTTACATTCTCATGTATTCCTTTAGGGGCTGGTATTTCTGCCAAGTCTTCAACTGTTTGCGGCAGTTTGTCTTGGGCGATGATAGTTTTAGTAAGTACTTGCGCCTGAGCAAGCCCTTCCAGTAGGACGTTAGTGTGTTTTAAAGTGTAGCAAGGCTTTTCTTTGTACTCAGGATGATTTTCATCCAATGGTAAAGGGTGTTCGTATGCACCGACGATATTGATCCTGTAATGAAGTTATAGAACGGTATAAAGACTACTATCGACATCGGATATCTAAGTAGGTAACAGTTGAATAAAATTTGATTATTGAAAATATTGTCTTCAGATGGTTATGTGTTATGTTGAATCACATGGAATTGTACTGGTAAATAATAGGGAAAAGACCTTCCAATATACCTTTCGCGGTGTTCCGGTTCTTTTTGTACAAATTCCAGAGCATCCAGCACTGGAATCCCTTTGGACCTCAAATACTCTTCAACTTTGGTGTCGAGTGGCGTTCGCTTGCCTTGCACCAACCAATGTTTTTTAAACATAAAACCGATATGTTGGCGGTTTAAAACTTGCGTAAGCCTCATTTTGCGGTGACTATTTTAATAAATTACAAAATAAACACGATTTTTCAACCTAACCTAAAAATCGAACTCCGTCCGTCCCGTCCGTCCGTGACAGTGACAAAGTGACAATGCGAGGTTGACGTTGACATTAGCGTATTCGTTCGGAAATTCTGTTGGGCTTTCTGGGGTACGTTCACGGGCGCACGGTTAGCGCAAGGTTAGGGGAACTTTTCACTTTGACAGTTGATAAAGCCCCGTTTTGGAGCGCCTGTCAGGGGAAATTTCATCCTGACAGGTGCAAGTGCGTGCATGAACGGGGGTTTACGCGAGCTGTCAGATTAAAAGTCGCTCTAACGGTTTCCCCTAGGTGCATGCGTGAACGCACTCCTGAGAATGATTCGAGCGATAGTTACAGTTACAGCTGTTTTACCTAGGGAGTATACAGGATGTAACAGAAAGGGTATATGCATCGAGAAATGTGTGAATCTACCCATGAAACTGAACAACTTTCCCTAAGAAAAGGTCGAAAAGCGAAAAAAAAAATCGATCGAAAAAAATAGCGTAGTATGGGAAGTAAAATTTTTTTTTTCGTATTTCGACATATGTTCCTTAGGGAAAGTTGTTCAGTTTCATGGGTAGATTCACACATTTCTCGATGCATATAACCTTTCTGTTACACGTTGTATATGTTCCTTGTTTAAGAGCCTGCTGTAGAGTAAGTAGAGTACAGTCAGCAAAGGAGACATCTGCGAAGGCCCGCTTGGTAGAGTAGAGTGGACACCAGGGTGGGGGAAGGAAAGTGGTAGAGTAGCTCGCCCACTGTTTGAGTAATAGAACTAGGATCAATTTCCAAATAATTTATTTTTATATTTAGTCCATCAGTCGTTATATTTGGAATCGTATGCGGTAATCAACTCGATGGCGGTAACAGTAGGACAGGGTAATAGTAGGTTCAGAGTAATGGAAACAATATGTAATTTCGTAAATATATATATTTAAATTTATATCTTCCATCAATACATACAACGACACTTACACATTCAAAATTTGGCCGTAACTACAATAGGTCTCACTTTATAATGGCTCACAGGGATATGTAATCTGTACGTACAATGCTAAAACTAAATCGTATAAAAAGTACATAGAAAATCCACATTTTTAAACATCGAGTTAGACCTACTGAAAATCTTGGTAAGGTAGGGAAGACAATTGTTTGATTTGATTTCAAGGAAATGCTACGCAGAAAGCACCGAGACAAAAACGAAAAAGTCTCCAAAAATGTTTATACAGGATTTTAGAAAAAGAACTGCACATAATTTTCCAACGAAAATAGTAGGTAGTTTGCTTTAATGAATGCCAGGATTGCACATAACAAGAGTATGGTATTGATGGAGGAGAAATACTTTACTAAATAAAACTTATCGAAATATCTTCGGTGTACGCTAGGAGCTATAAAAATTGAAAATAATACAACTAATTAATTTCATAACTAGTAAGACATTACAATCCCTTACCACGAGATCAGCGACAAGTTGCGTCACCAGGCGTTGCTTGAAAAATTCTTTAAAAAAGATCTGATTTCGTTTTTGGCTATCTTATAAATTGTTTTTAAATCTCATCATAAATATAAGAACGGCCACAAGTAGAAAGTTAAGTATATCCTTTAAAGTGAAGTCCCTTTGGTAGTTCTATAACATCATTATTTACCAATTGGTGGGAGTTTAGATTTTAAAATCTTTGGACTTTCTGCATTTCAATACTCAAATATCGTATCATGTCCATCGCGTTCTATCTATGCATAATTTAAATCGCATATTGCAACAATCTGCGAATCAAACATACAACACTTAATATCTAATTTAATATAATACCTAATTATTTTTATAAAGTAACAAAATTAACTTATATTTACAGTTACCATTACAATTATAGCTGAATTTTACTATTTTAGCACTAGTTTTTAATTTTCGTCAATTCAATAATTTCGACATGACATTGGTCTGTGACTTTAATTTTTAATTTCATAATTTTTTGTGCCTCTAAAATAGGCGATTTAAAAGACAAAATTGAAAGTGAATTTGTCCTATTTAATAAGATGAAGAGAATATAATCTAAGGCACCGATGGTTTGTTGCTACGTAATGTGTGTGTATAAATAATGATCGTGAAATGAAATACTTTTGTTAAGGTTAGTGTTAGTTCCACTGGTGGCTGTATGAGATCAAATCCGACGTAAATAAAGGTGTCTTCTACAAAGAATTCTAGAACAAAGTTAAAATATAGTACATACAAGTGAACCATTAGATAAACAATCTGATTTTGCTATCTAACAAATAGAAATTTTATAAAAATTGACTCGAATTTTAAAACATTTCAAAGGTAATTGACAAATAGTAAAGAATTAGTGAATCACTGAAGATTGCAAGTTGACTACCACCTGACTAAAATTTGCCACCATTATTGACTTGTATACTCATTCATTACATTAGAAAATCAGAGGTAAAAATACGTTTCAGAAAACATTTTGATTGACAAGACAAATCTTTACAAAAGATATTTGTGACCGTAATGATAAAAAAAATCAGTTCCAACATAGATCTTAAGATAACTGATTACGTATGTTGCGAATGTAGGGCGGCTAGCCAAATAGTGCGGTACTAATGGTCTGCGTTGGGGCGGGCGGCGATCGCGTGAGTTGCGAATGAGTCGCGATCGAGAGCGAGTCAGGTTCAGTCGTCGTCCTTCTTCTCCATCTTGGGCTCGTACATTGCGTGCAGTTGTTCGGGTGAGATTCTGGAAACAGCAAGATAAAAATTAGCATATTCATGAGAAAATTAAAATGGGATGCTGAGATGCTAGAATCTATAATTTGATTTTAACATCTAAAATTTCTTTTTTGGAATTTTTCCCTCTCTATGTTGTTTTTAGCACAAACTGCTGGTTTGTACAACGATAAATTCAAGAAGTTGAACGACTCTTTAGCAGTTCATATATCTCTTCGTGATTATCCTTTCAAAAAATGGTTCATGTTTGGATCGAGTTGCATTAGTAAAACTACCATATATTTTTTCTTCTATTTTCAGTTTAGATTCTATAAGATACGATACTAACCCGAGCAAGCTCTGCAGGTCACAGACGAAACGGTAGACATAGCGCTTGCCGGCCGTCTTGTGGATGATGTTCTTGTCGTAGTAGTAGCGGAGGCCACGCGACAGTTTCTCATAGTTCATCTTAGGCTTGTTCTTGCGGATGCCCCAGCGGCGCGCCACCTGAACAAACACGGTAATGTAAAGCAATCAATATAAATAGCCAATAAACACAGCGTGATCGTATTTATTGGAGCTGTATCGATGTATTGCTACGGCGTAGCAAGTGCTACGATTCGTAGACGTTTGTAATGTTTCTTACGTTCGATTTCTTATCGTGTAAAGTAGATCGTTTTTTTTTAATAATTTGTCTCATATTCATAATAAGTTGACGAATTGAACATTTAAGTTTCCTATTTAAATTTATCCAATGATTTAAATAAGAAGCTGTTATTATATGATCGATACTAAGTTTCAATTTTGAAACGACATAGTACTTTATTCGAATATAATATGTTCTCAACCATGTAACAATTTTTTTGATGCTATGCCGCCCGTGAATGCATATTTATGAGCAAGCTAGGAGGCAGTTAGTGTTCAATACCACGTTTTTGATATCTGCAAGGTGACTTGGTATAAAAAAAATTTAGCTACCTCATCCGGGTCGGTGAGCTTGAACTCCCAGCCGTCTCCGGTCCAGGAGATGAACCCCTGGCAGCTCTTGTCCGTCAGCAGCTCGAGGAGGAACTGCCACAGCTGGATGGGGCCTGAACCTGCACACATCGAACACACGTTGCTTTACGATATACAACACACTCTGCTACAAGATTGGGGCGCGCTATTAGGCCAAAAGAGATGCGGTAGATTTAAACTATCATGTCAACTTTGGCAAGAATGTTATGACTCGAGGTATTTGCAGTGAATTAAAGAGGTATGGTAAAAGAGGAGCTTAGCTAGCTAGAATTTGTTGTATACATAAACCCGAAACAAATGAAGAAGGTCTATGTTGATTATGTATTTTCCATTAGGGCTCGTCTGCGGTGCGTCGCACAGTCAAATCAAACACAAGGGAGCATTCACGGAGAAGCGCTTGGCGTATGATCAAAACTACACGCAATGCAGCGCAAAGCCTGACGTTCTGCCTTTTCGTCGTTCACCTGGTGGCCTCGGTGGCCAGCATGTGGTAATATGGACGTACCGGTGAAGCAGGGCCCGGAGGCGGGGTAGGCGAGCTTGTCCTGCGGGATGAGCGCGTGCTGCTCGCTCGGCCACTCGCCCCAGTCGGCGCAGGTGCCGCCGTACTCTGCGCCGTAGCTCTCGCCGTACGATTCGCCGCCATACCTGCCGCCCGCGCCCGCTGCAGGGAACGAACAGTCACGTTAGGATCAAAAAAATCAATGAAGGCATCTAGCTAGAACTGTCAATATAAATTTAAGGAAACAAAAATATTTTCTTTAGTTTTAAAGGTATGTATAGTATGGCACCTACGACTATGTTGTATATATTACCGTCAACGATGTGACAAAAAGTACAGTTATATTACCTTGATTTAATGATGATTTACTTTCCATTAACAATCGAGACTAATTTATTTTTAAACGAGCCTGACGATGTTATTTTATTTCAACAAGTTTTGAGAGACACAAAGTTGGACATCAGACAAAAATACAACAGCAATTAAGTGGTACCAATTAGCGCCGTCTCATGAGAAACTCGACACTGAGAAATTAATAACCAGTCGAAAGATTGGAGTAACGAGTTGAAACCGAATACGTTCATTAATCCAACACTCTGAGCCTTTGTTGATTATCATTTCAGTGATCTTTTTAATGAGAGAAAAAGCAGTGTGTTTCATTTCAATGGAGATGTGGACGGTAGAGGTCAAATTTCAGTTTTATTTTTCTATTCCATAATGAAAAATCCTTAATGTGAGGACATAAAATAATATATAAAATGTATAAATATACTATCCTTTTCGGGGTCGGTAGCGAGTCAATCGAAGTCAGTAGGATAGTTACACTGAAACTTTTGAATCTCTTTATTTGCTGTTGCAGTATGCTCAGGAAAAGAAACATTTCGCACATTCTACGTTTTTTGTCCACGATCCAGCATGGAAGTAAAAAAAGAATGAATGAGAGGCGGAAACCAAAGGAAAAGCAGGTTTAAAAATGCGAAATAAAGCTCAATGGCGGCGATCGTGGCATTCGCGACCACTAGTCAGCAATGCAGTTCGATTAAACCCAATTAAGACCTGTACCGGGCGAATTTCTGCATTCCCCCCATTCCTCCCATGGGAATCAACATGTCACCGGCTTCCTTGTTATTTTGATTGGTTGGAAATTATACCGAATATGATATCGAAGAAACAAGAAGATACTTAACTTTTGATTGAGGATTATGATCGTTTATGAAAAAGATCGACAAAGATTTTTGATCTATACGGCAAAACTTTTGCTTTTTATCTCATAAAAATTGGGGGGAAATGTAACGAACCCAGCTGACTGTGTTTGTAACGATTTGGTTGTCGTTTTAGCACGATGGAGCGATAACCTTTGGTTGATGGCTGGTAAGAACTGTGACGTTGATGCTGATAAAGATTTTAAAGTTTTTAAACCTTGACTCACCTCTGGGGTAAGGCTGTTTGTACGAATGTGGCTGGTACTTGTGCTCTGGATGGGCCAGCAGAGGCTGCGTGTGCGCGTGCGCGTGGTGGTAGTACTCGTCGAGGTAGGGCTGCGCGGGGGGCGGCGCGGAGGGGTACTCGGGCGGGTAGTACTCGTCGAGGGGGGAGGCGGCGGGCTGCGCGGGCGCCGCCGGGGCCGCCGCACCGGTCGACGTCTCCGTGTAGCCGTACGCGTTTGTTTCTCGGGGCCCGCCTGTCGTGTAGCCTCCTGTAAACAAGGAAATTCAAGGTTAATTTTAATGCATAGCGGTCTCAATAAATCTTCAGGACAATATTTTCAATGTTATTGACAAGCTAAGTTACATTTAGCTTTAGAAAGTAGCACCCAGAATAAAGCTCCATCCAGAGTCAGTATGGTCAGGCCAACAAAACCAAAAGACTGTTTTGTATTCAATCATTGAATTCCTCCTGGAGGTGGGATAATGAGAGCCAAAGTGCATAATAAAATTAGCGTCTTGCCGCTCTATTTAATAGGAATATCATGATCCGAATCCGACCCATGATTCATAGAGAAGTGTTTATCTTTAAAAATATCTACGGGATACCAGATAAAATTTAACTTCTATTGACTTTTTGCATTCAAAAGACAAGTTTTGTTTCAAATATCTTCGTTGTAGTCAAATCACGAAAGCTGCCAGACGAAAAAATTCTCTCTGTCGAAAAAAAATCAGGACACGTTGGTGCGTGCGCGGGCGCCGGTACCGAAGCGCGACGGTCGCGGTTCACGGAGCGCCCTTTGTTCTGGCGGACCCCCCTTGCCCCCCCGCTGACCCCTCACGCCTGATACCATACTGGTGTGTGAAAGATAGACTACAAGTTTTGCGGTTTTCCTAACTGTCTGTGGGCATATTGCGGGCATTATTCAAAATAGGCCGGGTTCTGATTATGTGCTTTGAAGACGAGTAGTGTGAAAGGTCAAGTTAGGACATCGTAAATACTTAAAACTTAGCTCGTCTTACATTAAGAATCCTACATTACAAATAAAAAAGATAGAATCCTACATTTTTTACCTTTCAAGAAATTATTTTTCTAATCGCCTACAAAAGACATCAACGCGAGCGTAGAGCTACGACGTTCGGAAATCTACGTTCTTTGCCGAAAACATCGTCTTTCTTTATTATCGACTCGAAAACTCACTCGATAGGAAGAAGATTAATAGAGTAGAGATGATATGCGAAAATATAGAGGTAGATAGGCAAGGATAGAGATTCTTCATTGATCAAAGCTGATCAAATTCTTGTAAACGAATGAATACTTACAAGATGACTGTCTTACAGCCTAACAAACCAGTAGCAACTGGTATCACGAAATACCGTGATTGAACAATTTAACAATAGCGCCCGGTTCAACTATATGGCACTATATGTAATGACTGTAGGTAGGTATGTATGTGGGGTCAGTAGACGCGTTCATTGTCTGACCGTTGGTTGGCCGCTCGGCTGAGTGGCGAGCTGATGAGAACATGTGAATCATGCTTGTGCTTGGCTGGTGAACTGGAGGTTTCATCTGACAATATGAAGCAAAGAGGAAAGGAAAATGCGTTTGAAAATGTTATCTTTCCTCTTCAGTGACGTTTGACTACCGATAAGCGCCGAAAACTAAACGTTTAGTAGTCTCTAAAAAGTAACCTAAACTTTGATGAATATTCCTTTGCCACTTTCGGAATTCAATTATTATACCTGTCTCCTTTTAGTTTTGATCTGAAACCGAAGGCAAATACATTTCTTAACACTGTATTTCTTCATTATATCATTGAGTATGTAGCAACCAGACGCGAAATTATGACCGTTACAAATATGTATTATTATTGATACAGACAATGCAATATAGTAAACCTCAGTGCAGTGATACACCCTCTCGTGACATTTCGGTCGTGCGTGACAGACTGTCAGCCGTCGCGCGCTGGACATGCAATGCACCTTGCCCACGCGCAGGTCACACATACACGCCAATTTCACTCTTATCACCAACGAATAAGGTGGAAAATTGATTGTGGTTGCCACGCGGGTAATTTAGTAGCTGTTGTGGTCTGCAGTAATCATTGTTCCATATTTAGGTTATTATTTAATGTATGTTTAATGTTATATTTTTAGTTTAGCGCAAATATTTCATCACAGATCGCAATTTATGAAGCAATCATGTTTGAACTGGCTGTTTTGTAAAAATAAATCACTGGATCCTCATACGTTACAAGTTTTTTTTTACTCAGCGGAAGTGCAATAAATACCCACGTGGCAACAACTAATTTAATGAGTATAGAACGCACAATTTAAAACAGTTCAATACAAATAGCAAAACAGTGAAATACCTCCGTAAAAAGAACAAAGCTTGTGAAACATGAAAACAAATCACTCCATCCGTATTCGAACTAATGGAAGAATTTTAACGAGCCGTAAGCGACTAATTACCATTCCCTGAGGTAATAAATTTGGTAAAAAGTGAGCGAGTTTGGGTAAAAACTTGTAAAAATAACGCAGTGCGCTCTCCGGGCCTGAACCTGTGACCTCTGCGGTGCGCAGTCACAGCATTCACTCAACACGCACGGTTAACTACGCTTTGTTCAAAATTCTATTACTATTGTGTTTTATTTGGATCTACGAAACATTTCTTTACAAGACACTAAATGTGTAGGTTTTATAATTTGTTTAGTTAAAAAAAAGTTTTTAAATGTTTTGATCGTAGATATGTACCTATACCTACCTACATATTTCAAGTAAGTATTTTAAAAACATGTTGCAATAAGTAACGTTTAGGAACTGATATTAATCAAATTATTTATATACTTACAATACCAAAAAGTTTAGTAAAACACTTTGCACCATTTGAATACTTAAATAAATAATTTATCAATAACAGCGAAGTTAAATATATTTAGACAGACGTTAATAAGTAAAAGGGGTGACCATAATCAAATTAAGTCGTTGATTTAATTTCCTGGCTCACTGACTTGAGTGGGGAGAACAATTTGTTAAGTGTATCCATTTATTTTTTAAATAGCTCCCTAAAGTTGGGCTGTCATATAGCTACAGTAGATTGTGTTTCATATCATGATGGACCGCGATAAATAAAATAAAGAACGGATTTTTGTACCGTAGGTCCTACCTAACTTTCAACCATGCCATCGAAAAGTGAAGCTCTTTTGTTACTAAAGGTAAAGGTTGAGCAACAGGCCTTTTCAAGATGACTAATAATTTTGTAAAATGTAATGTAGAGGCTTTAAGATTTAAATAGGCGATTGTAGCCTTATTCATATCCATCTCGAAAAAACGGATTTAAGTGTAGTATTCTCTATTAATCTGTTTATTATCTGGCCATATATTTAAAAAAATCTGTTATGAACTGTAAATATCTACTCATAATTCCTTTTTATTTACTTTTGTATTTATTTTTGGCTTTCAGCCGAGGGAGATGAAACAGAATAAAATGTTTATCTACAAGTTTGTAGAACTGCGACGCTACGGATTGGCGAGATAAATACGAAAGAAACGCCCCGAGTGACGCATTTAAATAAAATATCTGCCTTAAAGTTCGTTTACACTCAGTTTATCTGGAAATATTTTCATTTCGTTGAACTTATTTTTTTATTTTTAAATGTTTATTTGATGATCTATTTTCAAATTCACGCTTTTTAGTAAGTTAGAGGTAGTTATATTAGGTACATTCCAATATGATAATTTCCAACAATAGAATTAATTTCGAAACCTACTCTACTTTTATAAAACAATAGGCAAATAGGCTTTTAAATTAATTTCTTGAAACTATAGGCACAGTTTTGACTTAAACTTTCATTCACAGCGACAAAATGAAGAAATCCAAATTGAAAATCAACTCTAGAATCTCCACATGATAATCCGTGTCCTTGCTAAAAATCTGTAAAGAATTGCGATTTGAAGTGTCCATTGGTGCTACGCTCGCGAGAGAGGGGCGTCGCGCGGGGCGGGGCAGCCAATGAGGCTTGGCCACGCCCCGCGCGGGTCGGAGGTCGCCTCTCGCCGGATCATTGGAGCGCGCAAGATTTGCCGTATCGACTGCACTGTCTACGCTACCGTCTCAATCACCATCGTCTACCAGCGTCTTGGGTTTTTTATGGGTGCCAAGAAATTAGGTTTTTATTGGTAACAATGGCTGTCCAATTCGGTGGATGTGACGTTGTGGTTGTTGTTTAATGTTCAGTTGTTATAATGAAATAAAGATGTCTTGATGTAGAGTCAGTCTTTTTTTACAGTTTCTTGTATTTTTATATTCACAACTGCCAAAGCGTGAGAACTTTCTTTAGGTTTTTATTATCTACTCGAACTAAGAATAAAACGAAACAAGGAAGGCAAGAATCCCACATCGTTATGCAAAGCGCGACGCACATGCGACAGTAACCTTAGACCTCGCAGCAGCTGCGACGACGCTGTCCGACTTTTTTGAAATTCGAACCCGCGAAATGTTCCAAGGAATTATTTTTTTTGGACGAGCACGCGCTAAGCTCGCCATATGGCGGGCGATGACAGCGAAGGGTTTTTTATTTTTTGCAACATAAGCTCATTATTCTTATTAGAATATGACGGGGCTAGCAGTGTGAGAGAACTTGAATACTTTTAATATTATACATGATCGAGTCGGAACTTCTTTCAACGTAATCTAAACTAAAGAGCGTAACAGAAAAACAACAACTGGAAATCTAGTTAATTCTCTAAAAGTTTGATTGGATTCGGAAACAGCATATCATTTCGCACCAACGTTTCTTGTAAAATGTCATACGACTCATTATGCCGTGTAAAATTATTTTAATCTATAATAATTCGTGGCGCGGCGGCCGGCGCGCCAATTCCCATTTGAGAACGGAAGTCGAAATATGAATTTTTAAAATTAGAAGCATCGCAAGCGCAGGTGAGCCGCGGTGACAGCCAAAACGTCCATCGAGCGGTGCAATATTTCTGACTAATATTGCTCCTAATTAATTAAACGATTCTAAATTGTACCATTCAACTTAACAATGTAATTAATTCATTTACCACTGAATTGTATTCCCTTATTATTTAAATTAATATTTAATATTTAAAAAAATTACTGACCTTTACTGAGATCGAACAGTTTTATGCATTACTTTAAATAAGTACCTATTATTAAGTCTGAGATTGACCGATACTTGTATTTCAAATAAAAAAAATAACAGGCGTGACATATTTTTGTGGAAATAATTTGTCGCGTGACAAGCAATATCGCCAGCGACTGTAAACTCTCGAAAGAGTTGTGGTATTTCGTGACAGTGTTCGAGTATCAGAGGAAATGGCTGTCTGCGATCGCGTTTAAATCAAAATTCAAAATTGGAACATCTTTCGGCGGGAAAAGTGGAAAATTATTATTAAGTATCGTCCAGACGACGCCGTGCTTTGTATTTGTAAAGTGCGCTCTTCCCACCAGCGATTATTATATTATTAAAATGCTGTTAAATATTTATAATCATGTTCGAGGCGGAATCGTAAATAGGTCAGGCGATTACGGCGATATTCGGAGCAGTTTAAGTTGTTGATGGTTTCCTCTCTGGCAGTGATCGTAGATCGTTGGAGAGGCCAGTCAACCGGCTATTTTACTCCAGATAATATACAAACGCAATATTTCCTGGAGATCAGCTGACCTGTCAAAACGGGTTGGTCGTGACATTCAAACTTTGTTATTACAGAATTCTGTTTAAAAATAAAAATTTCGATCTTCTCGCATGTGAAATTACCCGCACCACCGTATTTATTGCCAATAAACCGGCTACACTGATTATCGAATTTTTACTTGATCTATGCAGCAATTTTCATAATAAATATAGCAGTTTTTGATATAAAAATAATTCTCGGCTCGCAATAATATCCGGTGGAATATAATGTCAGCGTTAATTTATATTCAAAATGTCGCGTCCCGGCAGATGTTAATTCAGATTTACCACAACAAAAACGAGACCGCGATAGAATACTGTCGATTAATCTTTGACGACATCTCAATGCACCTGATGCTAATTTGTAAAAAAAAAAAACACTTTTACCTCCAGTCGACTTCATTTTCTCAGATATGTGGTAGTTAATTACAGTCAGCGTCATAGAAAAGTGACCACCGTATTCTTTGCTTTGCGTACACTGTCAAATTTTTGTATAGGAATTCTGTTTTCCAACTCCTACCAGATCTAGGCGATTCAAATAGGGACACGTTAAATGAAGGAGGGTATAATTCTAATCCTTTGAAATTCACCTAGTTACTTAAATTGTGAGAAAAAACACTTTTTTCGAAGTCGGTTAAAAAGTAAAATAAGGCAATCCCCTAGCAATCAAAACATCACACCACGAGCGACATCAGAGAACCAATAGCAGAACAATAAAAGCTGAATGCGTTCAATCGTTAAGCTATTAAATTGTCTAGACTCAATAAACCATAGAACCAAGAAGTAGGAGACAGCGCACCGGATATTATCTACTGCATTTATGGAAGAATCGTTCTCCCATAAGTATTGCATTTTGATGATAGATAAAAGCGATAGATGAAAGAAAAGCGCAATGATGATTCTATAATATCAGATGTCATACAGATTACCAAAAATGATTTTACAATGCTTTCACAATCACATTCAATTGCATGCATAAATAAAAGCAACAATGTGTATTGTTAAAAAAATAAATATTGTTGGCAGTAGATAAGGTGTATTAATATTTTACAAAAATCAGCATACATTTAGTTTATAAAAATCGTAATATTCGCCCGGTGGTTTATGCCAGGTCTATCGGGCTGGTGCAAGGCAGGTGCGTCGCCACCTGCGCGCGCTCGGCGAACGTTACAAAAACCGCCGCCACGGGGTGCGCGTGATACCCCGATACCAACACGGGGTCACCAATCAGCTGATTGTTATTGTACCATTTCCGTTTAGGCTTTTAGGATTTCTTTTTATTGTTTGAATTATTATTTGCAACTGCGTTGTAAGAGCAGAAACAAGACAACTAGTTTGTATTTCTTGATTTAGGATAGAGACTCTACCTACTAAATATTAAGTAGTTTATGCAAAAACATGGATCGACTTTGGAGCAAATGAGTACAAAATTCTAGCTGTATTTCCAAGTCGGACTGATAGAGAAGGAAATTGTAGAAAGAGATATAAAAAACTGTAATAAAATAAAAGAAACCTTACAACGAAAGTTCCTGTGATAAGTGTTAGGTTACTTGCGAAGGGAAAATTCAATTGAATAAGGGTGCATTTATAATTATTATTGATGAACAGCAAGGTGTGACGCGGATTATTCAGTGACACATTGTTCATTAATTGTGGCTCCTAGGAAATGTGAAGACGACGCGAAGTTTAAAAGTTTATGGCTCGTATTTGTAAAGCGATCTCAAGATTGAGAGCAATATTAAGTATGGATTTGACAGGTCGTTTTGTACTGAAATGACATTTCTGCTACAAACTCAAATTCGCTGTCACTCTTGAGAGCTGATTATAAATACGGCCCTAAAACTTCTTAAAAGTAAAAGTGTCCCAGAGGTGTGCGAAAACCCATGCATGGTTTTTGAAGAAAGGAAGAAACCATTGGAAATTAAAACAGAAGCTTCAGTTAATAACCAAAATCCTGTGTGTCATACAAGGTAATGGAATATACGCGTTTAATATTAGAGGAACAAGTGAGTCCAGAAACGCAGGAAGTTGCGGCGCTACGACGACGGAAGCACCGCTCCCTTCAATGGGCGACGCGACGTGACCGAGCCCGTGACGTCACAGCGGAAGAAGTGACGTCATACGCCCGAGAAGACCGCCGCGAGACTTCAGCAATGTCAATACGAACAGCAGGTATTACAAAATACTGCGAACGGACGCAGGATGTGACGGCGGCAACGGATACGTCAGCACCATCAATGTTGGCGTGGCGTGGTGTGACAGAATATGTGACGTCACAAGTATCTCTTCGTACCAGAGCGGAAGGAAGATCTTCTTGCTGAAAATGATCATTGATCATTGAAAAAAAAAAATAAGGGTTTTGAAGCTTATATTTCATCTTCAAATAAACGACATTCTCTTGTATAATATCAATGCTTCCAACAGATCAGATCTATGCAGCACTAAAGCCGATATTCTTGGAAGTGCAGCGAGTGCGAGACTGCGCCTGCACCGGCGCGACCGGAAGCGGCCATGCTTGTGAATGAACGGGTGTCGTCACTGCCGGTGACGTAAGGAGAGGAGATCGACACAGTTTAGGATGTGAGATGAACGAGCAGTGTAACAGATGACCAAGTGGTTCTGATCAATGTAGATGCAGCTGTTTGAACTCTATAGTTATAGTGCTTTTGCACTTAAAATTATACATAAAATGTAGAGTCCCAAAAAGGCGCCTTAATGCTACTAATATAAATGCGAAAGTTTGGATGATTGAATATTTGGATATTGCTTACCGAACGCTTCAACCACTGAACTATCAGATCGGGATGAATTAATGAAACTTAGCACACATACCTATAGGTTAGATTCTGGAATAGGACATAGGCTACTTTTCACTTCGTAGAAACCTTATTTTCACGCGAGAACTCATTTAAAGTATTGTTACTTATAAAAGTGTGTAGGTATGTAAAAAACGCCTGATTAGGACTCTACGGCTCGTATTTATAAAGCGATCTCAAGATTGAGAGCAATATTAAGTTTGGATTTGACAGGTCGTTTTGTACTGAAATGACATTTCTGATACAAACTCAAATTCGCTGTCACTCTTGAGAGCTGATTATAAATACGACCCTACATTTTCGCCGGTCCGTATATATAACATAAATACTGTCGCGCTAGAGAAGAACTAAAACAAAAAGCCATTGTCTGTAGGGTAATAATTTTATGAGTTTCAATTTCTATAAAATGGTTTCTCGCTTTGGAAGCTATTTCTGTGGGTTGCTCAGGCGCAGGTCATCTGCGGCACAGCTGCGCGTGCGCGCGTTAGACAGGTGTTTCTAGCGCTTGTTTGTCGATACAACTGTGGAATAACCAAGATAATGTCTGCTAATACATGGTAAACAATAATTTTGGACGCCTTTTTGTGCCCTGGGGTCTTAAATGATTGATACTTTAAAAGTGCTAACATAAAACGATCAATTTATAGTCATGTTTCTTTTATTCTTTGATCGCAGCGCGGAATCAACTTTAGAACGTAGCAATTTTTCCTCGCTCTAGTTCAAAGGATCCTCGAGGCCATTTGTCTTATGTTAAATGTTAACACATGGATTAATCGTGGGAAACGCCATAGCCATCCTCGGGTCACGCTATAAAATAAAATAAGATTCAAAATGGACTAATTTGTATAATTTATTTTCGTCCAATAAATATCGCCGAAAGCAGATCGCGAGAACCTGTTCATTGTATCTTGCCGACACTTTAGCTGACTGTTTTGTAATAAAAATATTTTATAGTGTCAATGATCTTCGTTGCTCTCTATAAGGGCAACTATAGATAGGTTCTACGCTGGAATCATGTTGATTCGAAGATTATGCGGCGCGTAGATGATTATTTTGATTGTCATTACGATCACGAGCGCAAGATTTGCCGACCTAAAAGGAAGGAAGCGATTACGGAGGGTTACCGACCCGCACCGTTACCCGACGGCTGATGGTAACTGGTGATGGTGACCATTTGTGACTGTAGCTGTCCATTACTGGTAGCTGCGTGACAAGCACGGCTGCTGTCAGACTCTGATTATATCTGACGGAACTGTATGAATATTCATGTGGCCGATACGTGTTCCACATGAGAAAATGATGTTGATTCGCACGGTTTGCAATGACGCAAATATTTTGGATAGATCAATTTTGATATCGATGCGGTCATTTATGGCGGGGAGGGTCTATTAAAAATATCAACTTTACAACGTTTATTAATTGCTGATTTTATTGGCCTTTTAATTGGCATTTCGGTAAGATACGATATTGCAAATTAAATTTATTTTTATTATTGAATAATTAAATAGAGTAGCAAAGAAGACTCTTCTTTCTTCGTCCTTTTTCAAGATTGTATGCAAATAACAACAAGAAGTGAAGGAGCTTTTTATGCGTGTGAGCACAATATGCGCGTCACGGCGATGCGGCGGAAGCTCGCGAGGTGCGTGCGCGCCGGATCCAACATGGCGGCGAAAGTGCTTCCGGTCGCCTCTCAATGAATGAGATTTATTAATAAAGCTAGAGAGTATGGAATATTATAATATAACTACGTGTGCTTTTACTTCATTAACTATAGGAAGGAAGTTTTTGTACATTTTGATAACGATATTATGGTACATGTGGTATAATAAATAAAGTACTAAAGAAAAAAATAAATTTTAGTACTAAGTTTAGTTAAATCAATGCTATAAATGCCAAATAAAAAATAATGACCTACCTCTACCGAAAAAATACTGTTTGTATTTTATTAATTATACTTAATAGGTAAATGTATTTAGTTTATGGAAAAAATACGTTTCTACCTATAAAACAATACCTATACTTACATACCCAATTATTTAAATCAATATCACTAAAACAAGTAACTACCTACTAGGTATAATTAAATAAGCATATAATAATGTATGGATTCAAACGTACATATTGTCAATTTATTAACTCTACCTATAGAATTATCCTTTCATAAATAATCATGCACGCGCTATTGCTTATTTTTTGCAAGTAAACAATAAATTAAATAATAATTAATTATTTTTTTCGGCATTGCGTCGCGACGTCACTCTACAAAGATTCTTGATATAAAATAAATGTCTAGCTTTACAGACCACGATGCGAAACTAATTTTCCTTCACGGCTAAAATAAATTTGCCGTGAGGAAAATTTGTCGGTAAAAAGTAGCTTATATTATTTCTGATTTACGTAGCTTTCTAACGTTGAAAGAATGTTTAAAGTCCGTCGAGTGATTGATGAAAAAAAGAAATGCTCTTTAGAATATTTTTTATGTAGAGTCAATTCAGCATTGTTTCAATGTTCATTGATATTACCTGTAGGTAAAAGGTAGGTAGGGTCTGGACATAGTGCGTCGACTGCCGGATCAAAGGCTATCCTCTGCTCCCCGTATTGCAACTTGCTGGACACATTCTGATCATAAGTCAGCCTCGCGAGCGCCTGCTCATAGTTCACTCGTTCTTCGTTCACTTTCGCACTGTACTCCTGGCTGGCTTTATAGTCCTGGTTGATTTTGTCCTGGGTGATCTTAGCACTGTAGTCTATGAAGGGTAGTTTAGTGAGTGTTGACATGGGGTCCAGCGCCGCGCACGGGGGCACGGCGGCTTCGCGTGGCGCCTCCACCAGGAGCATGGTGACCGGCCCCCGTGCTCAGAGTACACACTTATTCGCACATCTCACTGGCACTACCATGAATTAATATAAAAATAAAAAAACAATATTTCGGTTGCAGGAAATTGTTATTTTTTCAGTTTGATCCTCTATGTCGTAAACGCTTATTTTATTTACTGAAACATCACGTTCTTAAATCCGAAAAATCAAAAACTGAATGTGACGATAAAAATCCTTCAGCGCAAAAATAAGTCCGTGTGCACCGAGCTTAAGTTTATGCAAGTTAACGCCGCGGCTGCCGTAGCACCAGATCGGTCCGTGGCGTGTGTCAGACTGCGAGCTTTCAGGCGGCCCGAGGGGCGGTGCGGTCGTGGAAAGCGGCGGAGACGGCCGAGCGGGGCCGAGCGCGCGCGGGTACTGCGGGTACTGCCAAGCCCGCCACGACCGACCTGTCGCGCCACCTGCTACGGGGCTCCCGGCCAACTGTTGCGCGACCGTTGATTTTTTTGCTAACCCCCCTATTCGTATCATGAAAATTAGCGAGCCCCTACAATCTTTAACGACTTATCATAAAATTCGTAATTTTAGACGACAAACAGGAAAAGCCGTTGATTAGTCGGAGCAAGACTTACACGACCACATGTTGGTTAATGAAGCAATTAACTCGTTCGATGTTACCTATTTATTGAAATAAATAAACTGAACCATTCTTAACAAGCTGTTAAAGCGTTTTTCCTGTTGCGTTATCAATTAAGGAAAACACACAATTGGTGTAAATAATAAAACAATAGCTATTTTATTTCAAATGTTGCTGTAAACGGATCTTTGGTCTAAATCGAAGTTCTTGGGAAATCCCTGAAAAAAGAGCACGAGTTGCCTCTACGTAGATGATAGTTATTTTTTCCACTGAAAATACTTCATTATGGAGTTTAAAATTACTGTAAGCGAATTCTTAATGTAGAGCTCATTGTTTTCGAAGTTGTAAAAAATTATAGCATAACCAGTGTTAGAGATTAAATAGTTAATTTGATATTTCCAGACCGATAAGTTGTGTATGTAAGATTTAATTGTCGTGTAATGAGTGGTTGTGTGAAGTCGATCTGGTTCATTTTGTTTCTTGTGTTGTGTCATATTTGCGTAATATATGTATGACAAAAACATAGGTAAGTATTTGATACGACAAGAAAAACATTTTAGAACGCAGGTATTTTAAAGAAAAAAAGAGCTACGAGCTACGTTATTCAGATCTTATACGTTTCCTGATAATGTTCATGTAGTTTTAATGTAAGAAATGTTTTTTACTACATAATGTTTATTTATCGTCACGGTCATTAATTGAGACGCGTTACAATCTTTAAAATGGATCTGTTATCTTATCAGCAATTGCAAATTTATACCTAACCTCAAATAATGATTCGTTGATGTAACTAACACAAAATGATGCTAAACGTTACTGGGGTAGCTGATTGATTAAAGACTCTATGTCTTCGCGTAGATCCACAAACTTGAACCTTTATCTCAGGTTTACATCAGCTCACCACCATGGTGGTGTTTGCCGATTCTCATGGTGACGTATACGGTAATTTTAACATAATCACTATGATGACGCACGCGACCTTGGCGTCCCGTCCCATTGTGTGTGATACTGAACTGACCGTGTGAGACTCGAGTTTTAAATTTTAAATACGCATTTGTAGAACAATAGATTATACAACCGAAAGAATGCCAAGAAATGACCGAGGTACTACACTCGAATTTAAAAGTTAACACTCGTTACCTCCAAAGCAACAGACATTCGCACGTGCAGTGTTATGTACTAGAAGATTATTCGAAATTCGAATTTCCAGGATGTTGACAATAGACCCGAAGTTATTGGAACAGATGGGTCTGAAGATGAGATTGCAGTGGGAGGGCACGAGCTGGAGGGCGGGTCGAAACCGGGTCAAGTTACAAGGGTGTGGGTCATAATGGGACCAGGATCTTCAGGGTACAGGGGATAATAGCCACCTGAGCACGTGTTCAACCGGATGCGAGCGCCATTGTGCGCGGAGGAAGCAATTCCGACGCGACATAGACCCGACGCCGATTTTTTTATAGCAACGCAGGTAGCGTCTAGCTTAATGATAAGCGAGGATGAATGAAACTGCTATTAATAGATTGTTTTATATTCATGTATTGATATGGATAATAAATATAATAGGCTCAAGATAAGCTATGTTGAGTTGAGCTATACAATCGATTGTGTTTATTTCTTAATAAACAAAATCGAGGCCAAAAAACAAATATGCGAATAAAAATATATATGAAAGTTAAGTAGGTATAGGTACTAAATTTAAAAAAGAAAAAAGATACGAAAGCCACTTAGTCGATTCAAAGTAGAACAGACGAATCAATCACCTTTAGATTAGAAGATCGATACAAATCTGAAGCTAGGGCAATCAAACGAAGATGTAAGTATACGTATACGGGGTGTAAGGGACAGCGTCCCGCAAACTTATAGGGTTGGCTCAGTCAACGATACTGAACAACTACCACCAGGATTTTTTTTCAGGAAATGAAAAAAAAAATTTGCTTTTTCATACAAAATGACCACATCGATCAGACAATTTGTATGAAAAAGCCAATTTTTTATTTCATTTCCTGAAAAAAAATCCTGGTGATATGTGTTCAGTATCGTTGACTGAGCAACCCCTATCAGTTTGCGGGACGCTGTCCCTTACACCCGGTATATAGATAATACATTATAACAGCTACGTTGAGAAGTAGGTACCTTACCTACCAATCTTCTCTCAAGAAAGGAAATTGTGAAGGAAATGGGTTTTCCATATTAGAACAAACGGGGAAATAAACAGTGACGGGATATTGTCTACCCCGTTCACATCGCGACAGCACAGTAGAATTAGAGCCAGGAAATGGAAAACAGCTCGGAACAGCCTAAGGAGAAGTTCATTGCAGAATAAATACCGGGTAGATGATTAAAATGTCATAATCAACAAGAAATTAATAGCATATAAGGATTATAAAAGAAGATGACGACTTTGATTGGCTTTGATAGCTCATTTCCTAATAAAATAAAAACTATGAAATGAAGGATGATCATTAATGCGAAAATCAATTGCACGATTTCGAATCAAGCTTGAAGAGTAATTTGCATTCGTCATGCAAATACAAAGAAAATAGAAATACAAATAGCGCGGCAACATGAAAGAAACGAATTACGCATGTCAAAAGCGTAATACCGATGCGCTTGCGATCGACAGCGGCGAATCGATACAAAGAGTTCTAGAACTAAATATTCTAAATTCAAATGTGTTTTTTCGCTAAGGAAATCCGTGGAAGAACTGAGAATTCTAAATTTAAATTTAAATGTGTATATTTTTTAATTTACCGAGGAGTTCCCTGCGTAGAATTACATTAAGTGTAAACAATGTAACGCGTATCGGCACTGGCAGGCGACGGAAGTCCATGATAAACAGTTTTTTAGATAAAATGCTGAAAACGGAACATAAATCTGTGCGCAGCAGCCGGAGCGTCAATCCAGAAATGTCAAACCTGGGATAATGTACGTTCAGGATAGAGCGATTTTAGGTATTATAGTTAAAAATACAATAAGATGGTCCGCAGTTAGTTTCGTACCTATTTAAGTTGTAGCTTTTTGTATCTATTAATTTTGAAATAGGATTGCATTTTATCTCTGATTATACATATTTAATGAAAACCTACCCTAATTTGACAGTCCATAAACTTTTTTGTAAAATTTCCATCCTTTGCTAATAAGGCACATCATATCCGGCCTTCGATTGCACTGAATTTGATTCAAGCCGCATTTGAAATTCTATTTTATGCTCTCTACTATACAACGGCAGCTATAAGGTTAAAAATTTGTTTCCGGTGCAATACGGGATACAATATGTTACTTTGACGTTCATTAGGCGATACTCATTTGTTTTTTTGGGGAAGAATGGAATCAACTGCGTTTAAAAGTGCATTTGAATCTATAATGGAACGAGAACAAATTTTTTCTTAAAAAGTATCCAGCCAGACCGCGTTAGATAGATTGTGAGTGGCCTGTTCAAATTGGAGCGAGTGACGTCACTTCCGGGACCAATAATTTATTCCTCCCGGCCTCCATCATATGACGAGATGCCGCGCGATATACGAAATCTATCCACATTTAAATTTGGAACGATTTCTGGGAAAATTATGATTGTGACATATTATTGGTCTGAATATGATCTCGCGGGCAATGAACATGTTAATTGTTTGTGTTTATTATGTTACTATACAAACGACGCTATCCAAATGTTATTTCAGAGATTTAATGAACCCCAAACAGTAACTCTGCACTATCGCAAGGCAAAAAATTAAAAGCAGTCTTTAATTTTATCTGTCCTTAAATTTAAGTATCGCCATCAAAACAAACCACCACAGATAAAAAACTTTATAAAAAGCACACATTGTTGAAATGAATGGAGCACAGAGGGGACATGTTATGACAGCTAGATATCTCAGGGGCAGTGTTGCGAAGGACAATCGCCCACGCTTTCCGCCGCCCCCACGATACGACCCCCTTCAGTCCGCAAACCCCCCACTGCTACGGATGATAATAGACCCCCTCTCTCGTATTTACAGCACTGCTTGATAAGATAGCGCGCACTGAAAAATTGTTTGGTCATTGACTGAAGTTCGAGTTGTGAACGACGTGGGCAGATGATATTTTTTATCATATGGCAGATACGAGTGTCGTTTTAAAAAATTTTGCAATGATTTAATTTTTTGCCAACGAAGAATTATCTGAATGTTACTGCGTCAAAATTAAAATTGAATGAACGAATAACGGCAGGTAGAGAAAAACTCGAAAAGATTGCCTTCAATTTTGGTCTCATAAAGGAGCAAATTAAAGCGAATTGATTAAACCTTAATCCAATTTGTCAGCCGAGGCGCAATCAAGGCGGCGAGGCGGTGCGACTGGGTCTTAGCGGGACAATTAAATACCGGGGGTAATAGCTGCTCTTTAGCGGGTAATGAACACTCGGCAAATATTTGTTCTTGCCCCGTCCCCGCCGCAAATACGCAATTAATCGAATTCGGCACATCAAACGCACCGCACGCTTTGTCGGCAACGATGCCTACGTAACCCGACACTTATATTGAATCCCGAGAACAGAAAAGGTTGCAGATTCTGCAATTCAGAGTTCAAAGGATGAGAAAAACCTGCAAAATCCTTCACTGTCTATTCCCAGTCCCACGGTAATTTGTAATAAACACCTGCAATATCTGCAAATAGTGAAGAGCGAAGTCTACTAGAATTTCAACATTTTGGACAAAGGAAACTTTTTACCTGAGTCAAATTTGCCGATAAGAGAACGCACTTTACGCGCAAGGGCAACATCCTTATTTTCCCATAGTGTGGTGAGTAAGAGGTCAGAAATTCAGTGAATTGAACTTTGTTCCAAAGCTTTGTAATGTAACACAATGTTCGAAATTAAAATGAGTATTGATAAGTTCTTATCTTTCCACAGTGTGAGTTTCAATTCCAAGAACAACACAATAAAATTGTGCTAACAATGTTAGTATCGGGGAATTTCCGTAAGCGATTCTTTTAAAATAGGTACTTAATTAAAATGGAATTTAAAATGTTATTAGAGCTTTGGACTGTTAAGTACAATATAAATTTGGGTGGCACCATTAAACATTAAAACATAATTCAGTTAGTACTAGGTGTAAGGGACAGCGTAACGAAGACTGATAGAGGTTGTTCAGTCAATGATCTGAACAACTTTCAGAAAGAATTTCTTTTAGGAAATAAAAAAGCAGTTTGGCTTCCCCATACAAATTCAGTCTGATCGAGGTGGTAATTTTGTATAGGGCTATGGGGAAGTCAAAATTAATTTTCATTTCCTGAAAGAATTTCCCGGTGAAAGTTGTTCAGTTTCGTTGGCTGAACAAGCTCTGTCAATTTGCGGGAAGCTGTCCCTTACACCCGGTATTAGTATGTACTTATAGTAGGTACATTATCATTGCAGATAAGTGCCCATAAATACAACAATGTGATAAAAAACTCAACGCTTTTTAATATTTACGTTATTAAATTAAACAACAATTATGTGCCATGAAATTTTATCAATCTTTTGACGAGAACGAAATTAAAACGGCACTAAAGTACCGATAACGATCCCTTATAGTACATTTGAAAGGGCATTTGATTGACCCTTTATACGGCAGCAATAGGGTTGATAAACAAATCAGATTTAGGCGAATCAAGGACACCTGAAATAGGTGAATGGATAAAAAGGGCTGATGAAACGCGCAAGGGCCCTTATTAAGGGTTTATTGAAGGACAAGGGCCCGCGAGCACCCTAAAAACATATCAAAGAACCACCCTTTGCTCTTTTCTTGCCAACCCTCGAAGGGCTGGTATTACAACATCTTACCTGCCCCTGTTGAGTACGTATTGTGTTTTTTTTTTGTTACTCAACAATGAATATTTCTTTACGGTTTATTAGACTTGTCTATACCTTGCATCTGAGATAATCTACTCTACAACATGCCTGCATTCGATTTTATCTTTGTATCGTGTACCAAAGTGTATTGAATTGAAATTTGTTCGTAAACAATTTTTAATGCGACATAGTCAGCAACTACTTATTATTTTTTTATACGGCTAGAGCGAATGTAGAGCACGTGCTAAAGATCGTAAAATGGAGAATAAGTTTTTATTCGTCATTGTCTTTGAAAGCTCTTTATTGTGTCTGCCCTATTTGGTTCTGGGTCATTAGAGCCGAAGTGTACCTTAAATCAAATAGAAATCACTGGCGTCTTGAGTCTTGACAGCTTTTTATTGCTCCTGTCTAATGGTTTGAAGTTCTATCCCGTTCTGGCGTCCTTCGAGGTTCGAAATTTGAAAAGGTCCCGCACGTGCGCAGGAGTGTGTATCGGGTTGCACCGGAAGCCCGCCAGTTGAAGCACAATGGCAGCCGGATGTGGCTGCTCGAAGCGACACGTATCTTTTTATTGATATCTTATAGAAAGACCAATATTTTTCTTGTCGACACTCGAGATCGATTGACAGCTGAGTGCGCTAACGATATCGACTGGTGGTCTGCCGTTATTTGCTATTCATCTCTATTACAGTACCACTTTAAGTTTAATGAATAGGCTGTTACGTGAGTCATACATACATACATAAATAACGCCCAACACGACGCACGACACGACGAAAATAACGACCCAAACAAAGGTCATTACGCCACGTCTGACAAGTTTTGAGGGTTGATTAAGATAGGTCTGTATATTGCTGTAGTGACAGGTTGTCAGCCCATCGCCTAGATTACAAAATACTGAAACCCTCGAATCGCTTTGCTGGTTTTTACAGCATGCCCGGGAGATGCAGCTGGCACATTCTATGTTTTTCTATCGCTCCCAGTCCAGCATGGAAGTAACGTGAGTCATCATTCCGAATTTGAACAAACCTAATACATAGGCCTTAGATACATATGCAGGTGTTGAAATCGACACTCGACTGGTGTAGGTATGTATGTATCATGTATTGGTTTACCAGTACCGCATATAGTAGGGTAAGGATATCAACTGTGGTCTTGGGGCGGGGCCAGCAGATAATGATAAATCACCGCGGGAGCTGCGCGCGCGTCGCTTCAATGAGCTGCCCATATCGGCTTATGGAAATAGATTAGTATGATTGGCGACCGCTTAGTCACAGAGCTAGCTTGTTTGCTATTAGAACCAAGTAACATTAGATTGTATGTTTTTATGTTTCATAAGCTCGAGTTTTTGCACATTTTAGTTACACGAGTGTTTGTGTGATTCAGCTTCTTCAATCTTCTAATACTCAGTCGAGTAAGCTTCCACAAATCACCATAGAATTTACATTTCCTGTACAGAAATATCTCCATTCATACGTGTTGCAGCAGACGCTGGGGCGGTCAGGCGGGGGCGCGGGACGACCATGAAATTTTCAGTGCGCGTGAGTGTTGCAAGCAGTTCCGAGACTCATGCGCGCTCGGGGCGTACGTCCGGCTATTAGCGTGAGTGCGCAACGCGAGGATGTGCTTGCCGATCGCGGCTTGCGACAGCGCGGATCTGTTGCACCAGCCGCACGCCTTATTAATACGAGTGCAGTTGCAAAATATTGAATATACGTTGTTTTTGTATAACCTTGAGCGCGTCGGTGGCGTCGGCCCAGTTGCATTAGTTTGCCACGCTCGAGTTGCCGCGAGGACGCTGAAATTGCCCGTCATACGGCGGTATTGTGCACCTCACGGGGCGATATGGCAGCCTTCGAGCCTCGCTTCTTATTCTAAAGAACTATGTTCGTAAGAAGCGCAACCTAATCACCTTACGAGTGTCACGGCGTACTGATACATAATAAGTAACTGTGTTAGTTCCACTAACAAGGTAGCAGTAAGGTTGAGTAGCAACTTATTAGGACTTAATTAGACGACGCATCACATCTTGATTGCCTAGGTTGATATCATCAAAGACGCCAACAAAAAGCAGTTAAATTTTCTTGTTATACATTATTTGATACAAATCGCTTCGGCAATTTATTCTACGAGTATTTCAAAAAAATAATTCTAAGCACCTGTGAAGCCTGTGTATCCAGGGTGGTGTGGAGATGGAGACTCACCGCGCCACACCATCACCGGGTCCAGCTCGGCGGCGTCGCGGCCGCGGGAGCTCGGGTGCAGAAACATAGTTATCCAGAATCCAGGCACATGGTTCGACACTCAACACATTAACTACCACTACACGAGTATCAGATTCAGAACACCCGACGACCACTATGCCGATTTTCCTAATAAAAGGAAAAGATTCGGTTAGTAGTTTAACTTATTTCCATAAATAAAATTTACTCAAACAATTTAAGGAAAAACTAGAAATAAAATTGAGGAAATATGTATTGCTAAACTACCACCGAAAAAGGGAAGAGAAGCTAAAGAAAAAGGATAGAAGTGACACTGAACTTTCAAACGGGCGGCCGTTTTTGCCGCACAGTGTGTCGGCATGCACGAGTATAAAGACAATATGTGTTTGGACAATAGTGCAGAGTGATGGGCCAGCCGCGCCGAAGAGTGGCCACAGAGGTCGAGCGGTTACACCACCGCCAAGTGGAAGGGGTTACTGAAGCCGTACTTCTGAAGATAGGCTGTGTATTGTACTTTTAAATTGCCTATTTTGTTTCTGTTTTAGTTAGGCTTGATGACTTAATTTATTTTTTGAAAAACTTTTTGGTGAATGATTAAGATAAAGAGACTAAAGTAGCAGAATGGATATTTCCAAGAATTGTTCATTACAATACCATACAACATCAAAATAAATGTTCAATTGATAATTCATTATCAAATTTTACGATAAGGATTTGTCCACAAATTATATAGGGATCTGAAATTTATATTTCGTACTTATTTTAATAGCATTCGATGTATCGTTCGATTTTATTGCGAATAGCCATCAAATGTATTTGAAATCAAACGTTTAATGCTCTACTGCATCTTGTTGCTTAATATTACACTAAACTTTAGGCAACACCTAGGTATTACTTTTTGACGTTTAATATTGACCAATAAATTAAACAGTATCTTAAAAGAATGTCAAATTAAATCACTAAAGAATAAGTATACGACAGAAGAGTCGGGTAACGTAAGTACGATTATTATCATGAATTACGTATGTAACATCGCTCCGGTGACAAAACGACCACTGGGCAGCGTCGTAAAGGTAAGTCGAGCGTAAAAAGCGTCGCCAACTCAGCAGCGTAGTGTCACAACCGACGCCATATTGCTGCGAGCAAAAAAAGAAAATATTGTGAAAATTGCGAAGATGCGCCCTAAATGATAGGCCAAGATTCGCGGACCTCGGATCGACTGAAAGAGAGCGGAAAAACTGCGCCAAGGTCGCTACGGTTGCGCCATGCGGCCATGCGCGC
The DNA here is from genome assembly GCA_029255725.1 of Scrobipalpa atriplicella. Classification (NCBI taxonomy): domain Eukaryota; kingdom Metazoa; phylum Arthropoda; class Insecta; order Lepidoptera; family Gelechiidae; genus Scrobipalpa; species Scrobipalpa atriplicella. The sequence goes on along the minus strand of JARACY010000697.1, from coordinate 34,231 downwards.
CCGACTGGAAACGTATGCAGTGTGTTCTTCATAAACTACAGCTAAGAGGTAATTTGTATGTACTCACATCGGAGCACTGTTTTGGTAATAGAATATGAGAGCCACGCAATAATAATAACTAGTTTTTAAAGGTGAATCATTATTTTCAGATGATTATTCGTGTAGCAAAATGAATAATATGCATAATTCATGGATATTTCCACAGATATTAATGAAGAGAGTGATAATTCAAAGCTCTATTTCATCTACACGAACGACTCCAACGATTTACTGCCAACTGGATTACTGGGATTTAAGCCGTTTTTGATTGGTTTATTTGTCACGTAGAGTCTAGTCGGTAAACGTGAAGCGTGAAAGGACCACCCGGGTTAACGATGTCGAAGAGTTCTCCGCGTCTCTTCGGTAATTTATTATTTCTGCGCGGCTAATTTATTATTTCGGGAGCCGGGTTGCGCCCGCGCCGCCGCTCAGTCAAAACATCCCGCTGCGATGATTTACACTGCAATAAACGCATTCGTTTATATCTAATGGAAATAAGCTTTTATCTAGCGGTGCCACCCTCATGATGAGGAGAGTTTCATTAACGCGCTTGTAGATTTAATAATAGACGTGGTTCATCATTTTAACTGAAAGTTGGTCGTCCGTTTCATGAATCATTCAGCTGAAATCATGATGCAATATTTTGAAATCAGATAACCTTCTTCTTATCTTGGGGGTTAGTCCAAGATCCAAGAGTCAGATATTATTTTCTTGCCAAAAGGACATTGACTCAAAATGGTCCAAAATGATACCCAGAATTATTGCATTTTGATCACTTTAATCGATTTCGTGTTTTCTGATACACAATTTATATGTCGCAGAAACACGCTGGATGTAGTCTCAAGTTCTCCACTCGGGGAAGGATTTGGACCACCTTCCATACAAATTTGGTAGTTGTCCTTAGCAATACTTTTTTAATTTTAATTATGGTACTTATTATTTTTGTATTTAATTTTATATTTTATTAAGTTCCCACGCATTATTAATTATTGTTTACCAATTTGTTTATAATAAGACCAGTTCAACTCTCCACGTAGTCAGTTTCTACTCAACATAAATCTGTATTTATTGCTACATTTTCGATACAAATTCGTCCAAATTTCCTGGTATCACCACCAATTATGGCCAATAAAATCTCAGTTTATTAAAAACTCGGTCTAAATGTCGTCGCCTATAACTCTCGAGTTTTTACGATGTCAACTGGTTGTAATCGGTGGGTTATCGGCAATAGCAGCTAAATGAGCTTACAGCTGTATAAATGTACCGCTTAGAGCTCATAGATAGTGAATAACTTATCTTTATTGCAAGATAGTGGGCACCGTTACTGGGTTTTCTTTTCCATAGAAAAAGTTATTAAAAATGAGTGTTATTAAAAAAAGTCTTAGCACTTCTTGATTCTGCTTGGTGGCAAGCCGTCGACAGGTGGAGTCTTAGGCCCGTATTTATAATCAGCTCTCAAGAGTGACAGCGAGTTTGAGTTTGTATCAGAAATGTCATTTCAGTACTAAACGGCCTGTCAAATCCATACTTAATATTGCTCTCAATCTTGTGATCGCTTTATAAATACGACCCTTAATTACGTTCTCTATTACTTCTACATGCTGCCTGAAGATGCGTATAGGCATTACCGCTTAAATCTATAGTCACGATTTGTAATTGATAGACTCGTCTCATCGAACGCGTGTATCGCCACAGACTATATAATTCGTCCAAGTATCGTGTATCGCCGTACATCGCTGCCGGAGCGTGTCGGTGGCGTGCCGGAGGGTTGTGCACGTGCTGCGGTGGCCAGTGACGACTCCAAGAATGCTACCGTTGCGACCAGCGTGGCTAGTACGCATGGAACTGTGCGAAATCACGTGTACGCTTTAAAAAATTGGATTCATGGGTGCCCCAGATATTGCTGGGCAGTTGGAGCGGAAAGGGATCTTCAGCTTCAGCAACCTGAATAGCATCTTATGGCTTAGAATAAGAAAGTTTCACTTTGGATCACTGAGATACAACAGTCGTAACTAAGTTATATGCTCATCATTAACAAAAAGCTCTGGAATTGCGTGGCTAACATTGGTATTCGAAGATTACAGCCGGTAAACCTAGAAGAAACATCATCATCTGATAAGACGCTTTCATAAAGACTGTGCAGTTGAATCCTTGCTGCTAGTTCGTATGATAATTCTAATGGCCTCCTAGAACTCAGTTTGAAGTAACTCCAAGTTCTTCTCTGCAAGTCCTTATTCTAGAACTTACCAGTATTGTTGTTGTTGTAGTGATGCGCAGGCGGCGGGATGCTGTAGTCTGTCAGCTCTGGCAGGCAAACGTTGCTCTCGTACATGTTGGGGGGTACGTTCGCCAGGAGAGACCGCTCTTTCTCCACATCTACGACAATAATCACTTATTAGCTTAGCATGGAACATCATCTGGACATGACTTTATGGATATAATGTGACGTTATTTCGGACATCTAATTATCAGGAATACTGGACAAAAACTTTTCTTGTCTTCCTTTCCCTTTAAGCAGGTGCTCCTACAGGATGTCACCTATGAAGTCTGAAATTCTTCGCTGACTAGTATCACGCAGATGTCCTTCTCTTACGCCCACGCAAACTGCTGCAGAGCTACGCCTTCCAGCGAGAACTCACGAATGGTCCAGCGAAATCGTGTCCGTTTTGAAGAAATGACAAACAGTAGGTAGATCTGCACACCTTTTTGCAGGATCTCGAGGTGCTCCCACAGGATGTCGCCCATGAAGGCGGGTGCTCTCGCGACGAACTCCTCGCGTCCCATCGCGCAGATGTCCTTGCCCTGCGCGCGCGCAAACTGCTGTAGCGCCACGCCCTCCAGGGAGAACTCGCGGGCGGCCCAGCGCAGCCACGCCGCCACCGCTGCTTCGCTCCATTGCCGAGGGTCTGGGGAAGAAGAAGAAGGTATCAGCACGATCGTGGTAGTTAACTAATTTAGACACTCGATATGATTGTTGTGTTGTGTGGTTGTCCCGCGGTCCCGACGCCCGTAAGCCACCTGTAAATGTAGTCATATCGTATAACGCTCTACAACTTCTTGCTCCGCAGTAGAGATAGAGATAGCTGGATATAGAGAAAAATCCAATCCACCAAGGAATTGTGAACAATGAGTATAATATACGCATGACTTACAAAAAAATTAAGAAACAGAAATTGTGATAAAATCAAATCATCATGTACCTACCTTAGTTCTTTTTACTCTCTCTATTGCAATGGAAATTATGCCCGTTACGGGCTACAGCACATCTTATCTTAGCTTAGCAGCCTATATCGTGCTTCATAAACGCATCGCATTTATCATACAATTGCGCGTTTATCACAGTCGTAAAGTGCACGGTAGCAGCTAGCAGCAGCGGACGATGCAACAGCAGGGCAGCAATTAGGCGGGGGCAGCGAACCGCGCGCAGAGTTGCCCCACAGCGGAACTCGCTTGCCACATGCGCAGGAGTTGAGGACGCCTCGCGCCGGACACAGGAAACGGAGTGACCTTGGCGCCTAAAACGCGTGAAGCGTCTTTGATTATTGCTCTGATATCAAAATTTGATTTTGATTTAATTTGTTCGGTTTCATTGCGCTTTTCAGTCTTGTTTGTATTGGTTTTCATCTCTGTTCTGTTCTGATTGATGCTTTCTATATAAGCAAGAAAATTGTTTTACCACGAGTGAAATTTAATTTTACCAACCAGCGCTCAAAATAAAACTAACCGAGCGTCCACTAACTATCCTAGTCAACTAATAAAGACGCAGCCTCAACTTTGTGAAAAACCCAATCGATACAAATAGAGTTACGCAGAAATTGCTGGTTCGGCCGGCTCCGCAGATGTGGATCTGGATAAGCGTAGATACTGCAAGTTACGCGATCTGTATATGAAACCAAGCCTGTCATTTAACGTTACCGGTGGATGGAAAAGTCTCAGTTTACTTGCAGCTACTCACATATCAGGTTGTATCTTGATAATTTTATTTTAGTTTTTGACTGACGGACGACACCTATAATAAAGTTCTCCCAACTGATTTTCGGTGCCGGCGGTCAATCACCCAGCAATCTATTCTTCTTCTTCTTTCGAGTCAATGGTAAAAGACAAATTATATTTCATCCGCCCAAAACTTTGCCACTCTCACGGCTCTATCTGTAGCAGACATAAGGTCTTCTCGCGTGCAGGTGTCGGGGCACGCAGGGCAACTTATGAGGTGTGCCGTGGTCTGCGGGGAGATACCACACCTACAGGTAAGATCTGTTAATCAAAATAGAAATAACAACACAAAGACCTTGTCTTCCACCGGGGATCAAACCCGGGACCTCCAGGTCGAGAGTCCATGGCTCAGATCGGGTGGTAACGAATCATGCGGTATCTCTGCTTATTCTATGTCTGACGCCGCGTCTGTCGGTCGGTCCACTTTTTCCGAGAGCGAGTAATAATGAATAATTAGTTTAATTGCAGCTTTTAGTGGAGGCGGCCGCCTTCGGGACTCGCCGCGTGGTGCCGTGGTGAGGGGACGACCTGATACTACTCGCAGGTGTTTCCAGTTTAAGACACGATACGATATGTAAAATAATTTTAGACATCCAAGGCAAGGCTATCGTACCCTGTTAGTTCTTTTGATTATCAAAAAAAGTTTGAGCAAAATAGAGGATGAGGAAATACTGCGGGAAACAGTTTTTGAAAAGTTAACGTAAACTGATGTTTATTCCAGTAATTAATAGCAGTCAATCCGTCATGACGTTGGTAAAGTAGAATGGAGACGCGAACTTTCTGTCAGGCAATTGAAAGTCTATCCGGACCAAGGTAGTGTTCCTACCTAGCAGGCTACATACCTAGCAGGCACTCCATCATTCAACGTAAGAAATGTGAGAATGGAGACGCGGAGTAACGGTAGCAGGCAAATGCAGGTCCAGGGAGCACGGTAGCCGCCAGCTCTGCTGACCACTTATTTTTATTGATTTATACCCACTTCGAGTAATGGCCAGTTACATTCGCTTTTAGATGACATGTTTGCGAAGTGTTGTAGTTGTAATGTTGCCAAATGTATTGATGAAGAGATTATTTTATAGGGAATTCATGATTTATAAAAATATATATGTAGAGCTAATAATACTAGAAGTTAAAACTAATGCTTCTTTCTTTTGGCATAATGGCACAGGCATTGTTATCACTCTTCAAAAAATGCGTCTTTCGTTCTGGTACAGGTGTTGACAGAATAACAGCTTAATACAGACTCTACAATATCTTATTTTTATATTAGCCTTCTTCCTTTCAGGCTATCTACGAGTATAATCGTGCTCTAGTAAATTCTGAAGAATTAATTCCCAATGTAGTAACTTTTCTGACCCAACATTTTACCAGGTTTAAGGCCGGAGCCCACCAACAGTTTAGACTAGCTGTTTACAGATGGTTTATTGCTAAACTTTCTTGAAAACTTGGTTAATACTTTCGTTCCCTCCAGATTCCTTGCCTAAACCATGCCTAAACCTATGATCGACCAATCGGGTCAAGCCTTGATTATATATTCTGTGGCTATGATAAAAGGACATTAATGATACTCCTTTGAGCGTTTTATCGTTCAAGCAGTTATCATTCAAAAAAATATTTGACCTACTTTCATGATCACCATTTTTTTTGTTCATTGCAGTCTCAGATGAAAATCTTTTTGTGATTAAAAAGTGAGTATCAGGCTCATAATAAAAACTCTAAGGTAACCTACCTATTTATTTAGTATCAGGAACTTTAAAAGCAAAAAGATTTTATTATGACTGATTATGATTATTAATTTCTATCGTTTCATTACGAAGTTCAAAGAGGTCTCTAATCTAACTTCTGATCATTCATGAAGATTATTTTTATTATTTTTACTTATAAAGTTAACTAGTTTATGTAAATTAATGTTATAAAATGAAATATTTTACAGTAAATCCTTTTTTGATTTATACTGCTAGCAGTTATTTTATCTATGGCCTGTGACATTGTGTCATTTTACTTTCTGTCAAGTGTGTCCGTTTGGTTTGTTTCAAAGGATTTTCCGTATTATTTTGATTTATAATTTGCCAATAAGAATACCAATCTATATTAAATAATCCTCAAATACAACCGTGTGAGATATTCAAGTAGACAAAGGACTCAATGGATAAAATATACAGAATGAAGCACCAGTAGCCAAAAAATCAGACGAAGAGCAACCTTGCCCTTTATAAACAAGATTTATAATTTTGACAAATTACTTTATTTATTGGTTTATAAAATAATAACTAATTTGTTCTTAACATGTTGTATAATTGTTTTCTGTACGTAACAACCACTTCAAATATAAAATCGAGAGAACCATTTCATCACCATACAAAACACTTTTCTTCTGTCATGTGGGTTTCGAGTCGATAGACCCGATGAATCCTGGTGTTAGCATTGTGAACCACCTAATAGCACAGCTAAATAGGCCTCTCACATGGTTTGTGTAACAACTACTATATCGAAGACAGCAACCAGGACCGACGGCTTAACGTGCCCTCCGAAGCACGGAATTCTTTTTCAAAACACTGAAAAACAAAAAGGAATTTCAGAAAAAAATATTACGAATATAGGTACACATAGTTATCTATATCTCTATGACATTTTTGCCCATTTAGAAAAAGCATGGAGCAAAAGATCTGGAACGACTGTGGCAGATAGTCAGAATCAGTAATTAGGCCAAGAAAGCAAAATGTCTGGTTTATTTAATTGTCAAGAAGGGCTTCAGCCTATATTGCTTTAACCAAACTGGGGAGAATCTCAATGAGAAATAAATAGATAATATCATGCTCAGACCAACAGACCGCAGAGGCAGTTCATCATCATCAGCCACAACAGTCCACTGCTGGACATAGGCCACCCCAAAATTGGGGGTATATGCCATACTCACCACGCTTGGCAGGCGGGTATAACAGGGAACGCTGCTGCCCATTCCCTGGATTAATCCTTTAGTCGCCTTTTACGACACCCGCAGGAAGTGATGGGGTGATGCTATTCTAATCCGGCACCACACAGGCAAGGCAGTTACTTAGGTATTAACTTAGTTGTAAATACCTCTGTATCAATACTTTCTTTTCTTTTGTAAACAACGTTATTATTTGTTATCTTCTTAAAGGCTGGAACAAGATACAAATATTAGGAATATAATCGAATAACAACTAAATCACAATTAATTAGGTTCCTATACGCACAAGCAGCATAAAATGAAGGAACTTCTAACTTCTAAAAACAAATTATTGGGTCCTATACCTATACAAAATATTCTTCTTCGAGTCTAAGTGTGACCCGATGAACTCTGATGTCAGAGTTTTTAAATCGTCTCCTAGTTCCCAGCATTATATGCGTCTGCCATAGGAATCAAATCAACTTCAATACATTGTTTGCGGAATAGCTAAAATACATACAGTACACGCGACAAATAAACGTAGGTGTAGCGTATTATAGGGATTTGTACATCATCTTCCCAAAACAGAAAGCAGCAGCAATGTCCACTTCATCCTTTAGTCCGTGCTAATAATAATAAAACATACAAATAAATATTAAAATATGATAGGTAGGTATCAACTTGAGAAGCCCGGATGATGTAGGAAGCCCAGATGGTGTAGTGAATAGGGCCGCGGCCTCCTTGGCAGGAGGTCAAAGGTTGTGTAACCTAATCTAAGATTAGGTCTGGTTTCCCTTCTGGGTTGCGGAAGGCTAGGAAGATGATGATAGGTATCAACATGAATAGCATTTTTGCAGAAGGGCTAAATAATCTTGGATGCAGGTGAATGAAATCTATCGCAAGTTCTTTCAGTACCTACCTAGGAATAGTTACTAATTTTGTACCTATATTTCGTTTATTACTATGGTATATCATGATTTAACATATCAAACTTTACTTACGTGTTTGTTTATGTTTACATATTGTAGGTCATTCATTATTGTTGAACATCATAGGTAGGTACTATGATCACAGTCACTAAAAATGTTTATAAAACTTTGAACTTTTTGGGTTTGTTCTAGAGATTCCAATTTGCTGTTTTTATTTCTGCATTCAAAGTTTCTGTCTGTGCTTTGTATTTTTCAGAAAATCGGTTTTAAATTGAAATACGGCCCAAATAAAAATGACAATAGAAGTCATTTATGGACGTATGTCACCATGGTTGCCTTGCCAACGGGATGGTTAAAGCTAAACTCGTGTCATGTATGATTAACCCCTCGTAAACCATTAGGTAACGCAAACCACTCGTAAACCATTTGTAAACAGATGGTTTTCCATACAAAAATGCCTAAAAAAGATGGTCGTGGGATCGAAATTTTTGACACACTGTTTATCTTCTCATAAACTCGTTTATAAGTTGATGGGACCGCCCCAGACTTCGTGAGTTTAACCGGAATCCAAGGGTTAACTTTAAAATTAGTTATTGAAGGAATCCATAAAATTAAGTAAGTTTACTGCTGCGTGAGCGAGTAATTATTTTTTTATAGTTTTATTTAATTACAGGTTTCTTACCGCACAATTATTAAGCAATTAGTAAGAAAATATTTATGTATAAATAAGGTTACGATTTTGCGCAACTTGTTTAAAATTAAATCTGCCTTTTTCTTAAGGCGCGTTTCTTGCTTTATCAAATTACTTACTTCCTTGTTATAGTGCTCCGATTCAAAAACCTTTCTTATTTTGCAATCCCAGAATTCGAACCTGGAGCTCAAGGCACTACTATACCAATTAAGTTGTGCAAATAGTTTTATTTGTCTCTAGGCTTGTTAAATTATTACAGTTCGTATTAAAACTACCAGGTAGTATTATAAATAGCTCAGACAAGAGCACAACATGTAATATAGATCTGAAGATAGCTCTTGCGACGTCATAGCGAATAACAAACGGACCTGAGAACAGTTTAGGTATTTTATGTATTATTTATGAAAGATCTCTACGTACAGATACGTGGTTATTAACTGTTTCTGTTTACGTATGTTGTTTGTTTGTTTGTTGGAGGTAAAGTGAGTGAGTAATTCTGAAGATAAAGTAAAATCATTGGTGAGTCTTTTCAATTTTTTCAAGCTGGCATTATTGCTGGCATTATCGTGGGTTCAAATCCTGCCCAAGTCTTACTTTTGGCTTCTTTATTTTCATGTTAAAAAAATAATTAACACTGTGAGTGACAATTTCCAAAATATCTTGGTTGGTTAAGCAACAGACAACTATCAAAATTGTTGCCCAAATATCTCTACCATCAACTGTGTAGCCTGGTAAATTCTGTTTTTTCACTCGAATGATCCCAGTATGTAAGTTAGAGTTCCTATCGAACTATCGACGATACTTCATTGATGGACTGGGCGCGATAGAAAAACATATACTTAATATGTCAGCTGCATCTCGGCCCGGGCATGCTGTAAGAACCAGCTAAGGGATTTGGGGGTTTCAGCATATTGTAATTTAGGCGATGGGCTGACAACCTCTACAGCAATATACAGATCTATCTTAAACAACCCTCAAAACTTGTCAGACGTGGCGAAACGACCTTTGTTTGGGTCGTTGACGCTCTGCCTAATCCATAAGGGATAGAGGCGTGATAGTATGTATGTATGTAGGTGTTATCTAAAGATTGGCAGGTGAGGTGACTGGCTAGTGGCAGTGGCAGGTCGTCGTCCGTCGCCGGAAGCGCGTGCGTCTACGCGACGTCTATTCGCGCTTCCGCCGCGACACCGACCGACCTGCGCCCGCGCATCTAGTGCACTACATTATTATAATTTCATATAAGACTTATTTTCGAGACCTTACTTTAGTTCCATGCTGAACTATGGCGATAGAAAAACATAGACTGTATCAGCTACTTCTCTTTCTAGTAGAGAGAGCAGAAGTTTTTAATGGGATGTCAATCCGAAAAACCCTTTAGGACCATTTGGTCGAATTCCTAAAATGTTGAGTTTTCAAAAAGTTGAGTTTCCTAAAATCAACAATGGCAAGACGGTAACAGTGCTTTCCGATACTATAGTTAATTTTTGTCAGATAATAAGTAAAGGCTGTATACACAACAAAACACTACAACAAACGATAAATGCAATGACCGACCACCGCTTGCAGAAACTAAGGAGGATACGTCATTTTTTTTTATTTATCGGCAACTTCGGCAACTCATTTTGATGATATTTTGATATTTTAATATTTTCAGTCTTGCTCCGTTACATGTCCTCACTGACTGTTTGTTTTTCATAAGCATTATTACGGAACAATTTGAACTAAACGCCTTCTGACATCATCATTCACGCGCTACAAATGCAAACACGCAGCGTGGAAACTCTACTGGCAACAAAGAAGCGGGTAGGTGTGCGGCGAATACAGGGTGTGTACGAATATTTTGTGTTGAAATATACAGGGTGTTTACAGGATGCAAAAAAAACTACATGAAAGTTTTGAAATTTTCATCCATGAAAACAAAGAAACCAAAAATTGCAAATGAGTGAAATTTATGCTCTAAGCAAATAAGCTGTTTGTCAAGGTTATTGTGTTCAATCAAATCATACTCATGTAAATATTTCTGTTTCTTTAATGCTTTTCACTGGAGTTGTATTTTTCATAAAACGGTCCTTATTCCTTTGACAGAATTACCTATTCACTTGAACTTCTAACTTTGCATGGTGTTATTTATTACACCCTGTATATTGTGTAGTATTACCATATGCAAATCAGCCGTATTATACCCGAAGCGAGCAGCAGTTTTTGCTAGCCGTATCGTGCAGTGGAATAAAAATAAATTGGATGTATCTGTTTTACAGCCGTGCAAGTATCGCAATGAAGTTTTTTGAGAACGTTACTTTTAAAGCTGCGGCCCTGCACGTTGAACGATTGCACGTTACTGAGTGAGGTTTTTTAAAAAATCTAACTTACATTGTGAATAGCATGAGATACAATATGTACGAGTTTCTTGTTTCGCTTTTTCTGTGGGCGTTTGTGCACTCATCCATATTAAGTTCGTATCAGAAAAAAATCACATTCCTAGAAAAAAAAAGTTTGACAATTTCGTATTCTTTCAGCAAGCAATATTTTTATAGTGCCATGCGATTCGCATAGGATTTTTTTTTTAAAAAACCTGACTGCAGTGCAGACTCAAAGATATCATATCCAACTGTCAAATATAAATCCGTGCATATTAATGTGAGTGCTATTTACTACCAGTAAATTAAATAACATCTTTTCTTGTGATCTGTGACCGGCGTGGTCGGCTACACACGTTCCTGCATTTTATAGTTTCTTCTTCCGATCGTAAAGAACCACTGGATTCGGGATGAAAACCAGCAGTCGCTAATGATAAATAAACTAAATTTAATAATTGCATTGGTTTTTACACCTTGAAGAAGGTATATTTCTTATTTTTAGTTGCAGGTAGAGATGTTACATTTATTTATATATTTGATAGGCAATCATTTGATGGGGATCGAGTGATGATGCAGACTATGATGGAGCATCACCTAGAATCTAGGTCCTAGATACTTAGTGCCTGTTCACTCTACTGTGACTCTAAAGATGTATTTTGGTTGGCAATTTATACGATGACCCTATTGGAAATTGCCCTTGGCAGTTTTATTTCACCAGTAAATTGTGTACAACAATAAAAGAAACTGTACGAAAAATGGCTTTAACATTGTATAAATCTTGAAAGTGCACCTGCCGAGAGGTCCCGACCTCACATAGCTTTCACTTTATAACGATAAGTGTTTCTGTAAATTGCTTTTATATGATTCGATAATAGTATACCCTAATGGTGGCTTTATGGATTAACGCTGAGTTAATAGTTATTTTCTTTAATTAAATTAACTGCTGTAAAACCTGTCATAGTATTTAGTATTTATTGGGTCAGATGTCTATGTCTACAAATGATTCTACTGCCATCTTCTTGTTGGTTTCGGGCGTCAGTGCACGCGATATTCAACTCTACAGCTAGCTACACAAGGCTCATCTTTGGGCACGCCGAGACGCAGCTGCTCCTTCTCCTAGGAGGCGAAGGTAGCCTTTAGCGCCTCGGCCATCTTCTTGTTGGTGCCGGGCGTCATTGCACGCGATATTCAACTCTACAGCTAGCTACACAAGGCTTACCTTTGGGCACGCCGAGACGCAGCTGCTCCTTCTCCCAGGAGGCGAAGGTAGCCTTCAGCGCCTCGGCCATCTTCTTGTTGGTGCCGGGCGTCAGCGGCGGCACCTGCGACGGAATGTCTGCGGACAAAAATGGGGTTACGTTAGTGTCATCGGCATAGGGAGTAAAAATATGACAGACTTAATTTTATTGCGTGTGAGTAAACATTTTTGTATCTGAAATTCAGCTCAAGTTTTCACCTTTCCGGAAGTGATTAATGATTGTACCTTCTAGTTTTATTACATTTCTTTGTCATATTGGCAAGATTATAAAGGACTTGTGTGATGGGCTAGACAACCTAAATTAGCGCTTAAATTGCGATTTTTAATCACGTAAACAGGAAGTGTTTTACCATCCGCTTAAAATCAGTTCATAAGAATCCAGTGGCACCTCATAATGCGGTGTATTCTGCAGCAGCCGTTTAACGGTAGCAGAAACGAGTTAGTGCTTATCTTACCGAATACCTGACTCTACGTGGAGCTATGCCACCACTCCACCAGTCTACTACACCAACTTTCATTCATCTTTCTGTGCGGAGGTCAGTGGAACGTGATGCAACTAAATCACCGCTTTGGACGTATCAGAAGCTCGTTTGAATATCTTTAACATATAAAAAGCACCGACCGAGTAGTCGATGTGAGCCCTAACAGTAATCAATAGACTCGCACGGCTGTCTCATCAACCAGATCCCTATCGCTCTATTAATTGCTTTATCTACGGTGTTTAATACGGGGACTGGGAACAAATTAATAGCTGACTTTTGAGGCACCAAGACTTCGAATAAAATAAATCAGAGATAAACAGGCGCGATTACTGTGTGAGTGTGTGCGTGTACACGGATGCGCGCACGGAGGCTTCATTCATAAGTGCGTCTGGTTCTGTGCGGTGGTGTGTGTGTGGGCGGGCGTGTGTGAGTGTTGCTCTTGCGCACCTGCCGACCAGTTCTGAGATGCGGAGATTTGTGCACCTCTCCCACGGTCGGTGGCCGCGGCCAAGCGCCCTCATCTGCTCTAGCTGAACCTCGTTCTGATATAATTTAAATTTTTCTTTCTGTTTTTATAGTTGGTACGTCCAGTCGTCGGTATGGTTTCTATCGGTTCCGTAATTCGATGATTTATTAGAGCTCGATGTAACGGGTCTGCGCCATTCTGAATGATGCATAGCGTCTTGTATTTTAAATTCATTGTTTTTGTAGGATTATATCAATTAATTTATGTTTCAAAGGCGTGTGAAAACGTTATCAAGACAACTGCGGGTTATTTTTATCTACTTACTTTTTAGCCGTTACACTTTATATTGTTTTGTTAAATAAATTACAATAATGACTTCAAAACCACATCAATAGGATAATAGACCCTGGACAAGGGTGCATCCATATCTGAGGCGAGTTGTTAGACAATACTAAGTAGTTAGATAGCCTGGTAAATCAAACATATTATCAGCCTGGTAGTATCGCTTAATCCCAGCCCAGGGTGTAACCAGGGCCTGATACTTATAATTCCCCCCTAATCCAGTGATCCTCATTAATTGGTCACATCACATCGACGGCTGCTCTCGCGTACTGGCCGATGGCCGACACATTAATTGCGAGCTGGTCGTGATTTACTCGCGCTATATCTCTGCGCACACGCACCTGCGCGTGAATCAGTCGACAGCAAAGTACAATGCGCGTACATATGAAGGTTGGAGAATATGTGATAGGCTGATAGGGATAAGTTGGTGTCTATTGGGGAACGGGAGGCAATCGGAGGTGATGTCATATTCATATGACATCAGTGTATTTTATTACGAAACAAATTGACGGGACTTATTTGAGGTATATATGGTAATATTTCAGGCTTCTACTTCTTCTGATGCGGAGAGGGCTGTCAGTTAAAACGATTCCATAAACCCCGATGATCAACTTGTTAAAACCGCCATAAAGGACGCAGATTTAATACATATTTACCAACCCTACATTCGCAGATGATGTAATCTTTTAAAATATATGGTTGTTAATTAAAACTTGTAGATTCTTCGCAGTATGAATAAACATGTAGATAGACTTGATTAAGAAGTCGATGTCTCCTTAATGTCCCTTTGTGTCGGCCAATATTAAGACATTAATAAGCGGATTTTTTGCCCGAGTGGCCCGATCGAACTCCCATTGTGAGATAATCGCATTAAAGTGCAGTAAATGCAACGAATGCACCATATGCACCTGCAGTAATAAGTAATGATACATTGAGTCAAGGTTGAGTAAGAGTCACACCATGTCACGCATTCTTGTAAGATTGAAATGCCATTAATTGAAGCAAATTTACCTTTAATATTTATATGTTTCCAACTGTATGTAAGCGTAACGTTTTTTTTTTATGGTACTAAGTATTATGTAAGTATCTTTTAGGACCTATGAATACTAATTTTTTTTTAATGAAGTTAGTGGTAGTATCGAGTATTATAAAATCAGTCAATGATTCTACTTAATATACTCGAATATTTTATAAGCAAATATTTATCCAGTAACATCATGGACTAACTAACTCTATTCGTCCATGGGTAACATGAAATCTCAAAATCTCAAATGACCAATTTGTATAGTAAATGATAGGCAATTAAGTACTGCTATGTCAATGAACAAACAAAAACCTTTAAGATAATGAGGAATTTAATCTCAAATTCCTACTTTCGGTACCTTAATGATATGATGTAGTGTAGTTGTTTTATTTCTGTACTAAAGAATTACAATTTAAAGAGCACAAGGGATGTAAGATGTAAGTGCACTTGCAGCTGACATTTTCAGAATGGCATTTCGCGAGATGGAGCAAAAAGCATGGCGTCTCTTCCGTTTCCGTAATTATAGTAATTAATCTGAGAGATTTGGGTTTAATTGTCGCAGTGTTTCCGATGGGGGCCTTCCGGGCGGCGCGGGCGCAGGCCGCCGTGATACCGTTATTATACGGTCACTATAGTGTCTTTACTTTGTTTACTAAGCATCGAGGAAGTGTATAGCTAACTCTAAATCGGAACGTGGTCCACCTCATAGTTCGTTACTTTTGTTGCGGGAATGGTGCTGATTTTGAACGCAAACAAAAAAAAAAAACGTATAATAAATCATACTTCATAGGCACTACTTCACTCTTATTGCATTTACTCCATTTTTTTTTCATTGGATTTGATTGCAAGTTTCCTCAATTAAATAAATACTTACCAGCGAAAAAATAAATATCAGCTGTTAAAGTACCGTAGCTCACTGAAGAAAGTATAATGAATGGAGCTGACAATGAGATGGGTGGGTCGATTCGACAGGCATTACAGGAAGACTTACGGTTATTATACGAGCTCATCAGCTGTCACTCCTTGCTCTCGAGATGATCAGAAAAAACGGGAACGATGTCAGTAAATCGTCAAGAGATCGAGGCAGATAAACGTGTAAAAACGGAAAATTATTGCACGCGGAAAATAATGCACCATTACTTTTCCATCGTGTTATTTAATTAGAACATTAATTTATTGACTCATTGCACATGACATTTCGTATCGATGTTGAACTCTATCGGAATTAATCTAAACAATTCAATGACTCGTAATAGAAAATAACGAATCAAAAAATATACCTAATTACTTATTCTATTGTTCATTAGCGTATGACCTTTAGAACAATTCTAGATTTGAGTTCCGTTTATTTTCGTACAACAATGTGCGATTCAGCTGAAAACAAAGCGCGGGCTAATTAGCCCGAAAGACCGAAGGCTGAGCTGCCCGTGCGCATCTCCTGTCCTTTGTGAACTCGGTTATCTACGCCATTCACAATTCGGTATACTCCGGCAGTAATATGCTCATTATCAACCTAGGATCAAAATTTGGGGTTTTCTCGGGTGTCAAGGTTTTGAAGCAAAACATAGAGTCAAAAAGTAAGTCTATAATTTGAGTCTGGCAGATAATAAGTACATAAGAAATGGACTCATGAAGACGATCACCGATTTGAAGACTGTTTAATTCGTTATCTAATAGTACTTGTATGTCAATAATAAACTGTAGGGTAGACATGTAACTTTTCGGCAGCTCTACCTTAAACTAGATCTGTTTGATCAATTCGAATTCATCTGTGCTATATTCCGATCCAATATAATTTATAGAGACACCAATATCCCTGCCAAATGATCTCCCCACCCATAAACTGAAGCTAATTTGCGCTTTCTCAAACAATAGCCCCTTTACAGCGTATAGAATGCTGGCAACCTGCATACACTCCACGCATGGGGTCCGCGTCACATAACTGGAATTCACAAATATATATTACATTGCGTAGCCTGTAGTTACTAAGGAGACAAAGACATTAACAGCCCACGTAATGTACATCGAACTGTATTTGTAAATTGTAGTTGTATGAAACGGGCCCTTGTACGTATGTAACAGGTGGCAAACAGGGGAACCAACCTGTTGCAAACGAAATAATTCTACTGCACCATACAATTTGTGCGTCCGAATGTAAGTTGCAGGTCTTTTGTTGTTCGTATGTGGATTAAAGGAAAAGTTTGTTTTATTTGTTAAGGATGTAGATTTCTATTCACACTATCTTGAATCCTTTTAAATCAACCACCTCCTCTTTTATTTGTCTACGCCTGATAGAGCTTATCTTAACTAAAGCTAGAAACACTTTTTTTACCTAATGACATTTATCTTTTTATATTTAGATGTGCATATTGTGCATGAGTATAAAACTGTTGGACCTGCTATTTTTATAGCTCGCCTATGACACGACCACCACAATAGCGACCCAGAACAAAAGCTCGCGCCATTTTTACCGTCGCCATTGTTCGCCGTTTGAACTTGGAACGTCGCGTGACGTCAGCGGCGCGTGCGCAGCCAGCATTCAAATCGCCTTTTATAATTATACATAATTACTCTAAACACTTATCGCGGGTTTTTCTTATGAAAAGTAATAAATTCGCAGCAGTGTACTGGCAAGGTGCTTATAACGATGAGTGATGAACATGTGAGCTATTTGTTAAGAGTTAATACTTGCGTGCCTTGTATACCATCAGTTTTTGTTTGAACTAGAGCTATTACATTAAACTTCTTGTAGAATCTATTCATTTATCAGTAGACAATAAGACAGGTGGATAGATGAGAGACGCTAGAACAAGAATGGAACTAGAGTTATGGGTTCTTGAAGACATTTTTTAAAATTTATGCATGGCGCAGCTAACCCATTAACGGTTACCGTGTGAATACAATTTATTTAATGCCTTTTCGTAAAATTGACCATTTGCTACCCCTCGAACTGTAACCACTCAACTACGACGGAGGGTTGCGCATACGCATAATGCGGTAAAATGTTATTTTCAAACGGCTTCCCGCCATTCAAGCGGAAAATGAGTCAAATGAAACACTTAGCGTACTTGTAATAATGTGGAGAATACTTATTATTCATATTATAAGTTATGTCTTTGTAATTATAATTGTATGTTTCTGACATAAAAGTGTACAGTGATGGGTAATATTGCACTTAATTTAAATTTATTATTAAAAGTTGCTTTGTAGTTACGAATGAATAAACAAAACAAAATGCTCTACATTTTGTTTTCTAGCAAGATGGACCAAGTTACCATGAGGAAACAAAACAATATTGAGTCTTCAATACACGAGATGTCTAGCGCTCTATCGCTTAGATCTCGAATGTATCCGAGAGACCTTTGCTCAATGACAGAGGCGGCGGCGTCGACTCAGGCGCATCATCTCATTGAGCACGCACCGGATGGACCAATCAGCGACGTGAATGGACGCCCCCGCGCGTTATTAGCCCGTACTAGATAGATGCCACCGTCTTTGTTATGCCTGTAAATTGTCATAGCTTTTTATGGCTTTCGGAATACACGATGCGTGAGTTGTAAACGCGCTGTTTGTTACCTCATTGACGCTATTGTTCGCTTGAGAAGATGTGGCTGCCGGTCTTGATGTATAGAAGAGTCATCGAACGCTGACACGGTCTTATTAAGTGACCAGTAACTGAACTGGCAGTGAGTCTGTCATGTAGTTTATGTGTTTTGCTCGTAGTGTTGAATAGCGCTACGTTAAAGTCTACGTTCATAGACAAACAACAATTCCAATTGAGACCATTAGTCCGGCAGTTAAACTCAGCTAACTAGCACAGTAGCCACAAGCCATATCTCTCATTACAAACCAGTGGTTTGTATACAAACATCGCTGGTTTCCCAGATCCCCGCACGAAGGTCTTCACTTTCAAGATCAGCAGAGCGGAGTCGCTCATAATTACCGTAATGACGGTTTGTGCAACGGTGCCATCAGACCATCAGACCATCAGACATCATGCGATACCATTAGAGGAAATGAGATCTGTATTACAGGTTTCAACTTTTTGGGCATCGAAAGGGGACTTACAAAGGCTGAGTCTTTTCTGTGAAGCGTGAAGTATTGACCCTTGACCCAATTTTATGGCGTTGTGTGTAAGAGAGGGAAAATTTTTATACTTTCGGTTTCAGTAAGCAAATTCATACGCAAAATTGTTGATTCAAAGACGTTACAATGTTTCATAATGATTCGATTCCCCATAGGTAGATGTCGTCACAGCAAAATAATCATTTGCAAATGATAGACGCTCGGCGATCGCCAAATGTACATTTTCATATTTTGCCGGTCACGCTGGTTCACATTCGGGACAAGTGCACGCGAAACCGACAGTTGCGTCAGTCGTACGGATGATGTATCGCACTTATCGGGTTTTTCACAATACATCAGTTACAACCTTCGCTTCTTCTACTACGGGGAACATGTAAAAAGTTTTCAGACCTTTGGTTGAGACTCTATTTGCAGTGCAGTGTTTTTTCTAAACCATTCATTTCAGTTTAATTCGACACGAAATCGATGATAGACTTATGAATGTATAACCTTTAAAATTACATGTAGTCTTTAGTAAAATTTAAGTACGTTTTAGATTATATGTACGCCTACGAACCTAAATAGGTAGGTACATGAAGAACGTAGGTATGTAAAGAAGTACTTATTACAAAACTTATTCTTAACAGCTAGAGTAAAATGGTTTTGAATGCATTGCTTCTAAAACTCAGATAAAGGATGTTGTATTCTGATCATGAGTTTCCATTTGTGGATTATGCGCTTAGACTCAATTCGAGGAACTCAATAAGCTCATGACCTCGTTTACTTTCAGGGAAACGAACAAGCTGTTCTACTGAGGTTTTGGATGCTCCAAAAATTTTAACATCATTATTGCATTCTCTTGAAAGAAATCACACCATTGTAGTGAACGAATTCTATTTCCAGAGTTTTGGTCGTAAAATATAATTTCTTTTTCTAGGATTTTTTCCGTAAATGTATCATTTACAAGGCATAAAAAAAAGTATTGCCTTCCATTAAACCACATGTTGTACTAATAATAACAAAAAACTTTCCCAAAGCACTAACATTTTAGTTCGAAACTAGCTGGTGCCCGCGACTTCGTTCGCATTGAAGTATGCGAAAGTAATAAATAAGTTTTTAAATCACAGAATTTCTCTATCTTGCCCGCTGTAGCTAAAACAAACAATTGCTCAGCGCTACTCACTCGTGACGTGAACATGCAACATACAACTGGCCGAAGCAATGGATCTTTGATCCACCCCAGCAGCCTTAAGAGTTTGACCTTGGGATTTGTTGATGGTCATTGCTAAGCAGAGGCTTTTAGGAAACTGTGTGCGCTTAAATTAGAACGGGAAATTGTTGGAAATGAGTGGAATTCTTAGTATAAAAACAGTTTTGCCCGTTCTACATCCAGTGAGAATCTAAGCATTCTTTACTGATTATTGTGAGATTTTGTCGTTTTTGAGGCATTGCTACTTACAATGAAGTAACTTACCTACTTTAAAAACAACAACAAAGCAACAAATAACCAAACCGCAAAGAATAACCCGAAAAAAAAATCTATCAAAATCGGTTAAAAAACAATCGAAATTCAATTTCCTGTCTACCCCCTAAGTCATTTCGTGATTATTTATATCCTTGTTTACTGTCCAGGTAAAACTCTGTCAGATGAAAAAAGTCCCATCAAAATCAGTCCAGTAGTTTCTGAGATTTAATTTCCTGCCTACCCCCTAAGTCATTTCGCGTGATTATTTATATCCTTGTTTACTGTCCAGGTAAAACTCTGTCAGATAAAAAAAGTCCCAACAAAATCAGTCCAGTAGTTTCTGAGATTTAATTTCCTGCCTACCCCCTAAGTCTATTGGCGTGATTACTTATATCCTTGTTTACTGTCCAAGAAAAACTCAGTTAAATGAAAAAAGTTCCATCAAAATCCGTCCAGTAGTTTCTGAGATTCAATTGCCTGCCTACCCCCTAAGTCGATCGGCGTGATTATTTATATCCTAGTTTATTCTCTAGGTCATACTGAGTCAAATAAAAAAATCCCATCAAAATCGGTCCAGTAGATTCTGAGATTAGCCCGGACAAACAGACAGACAGACAGACAGACAGACAGACAAAAAATTCAAAAAAAATATTTTTGGGATCTATTACGTGTAAGAAGCCCCCTCAATGCATTTTCTTTTTTAAATATTCAATGTACAGAATTCACCTACTTTACAGTTTTATTATATGTATAGATAACACTTTGCCTTGTCCATACAAAATTGAAGATGAGGAGAGCATCATTGTATTGAGAATGAAATTTTTTATTTCATTAGTAAAAAAAACGCTGTACTTTTATTACGCCCTGTTTAGTGTATTAAGTTTACTCACCTTTCGGCTTACTGAAAGCTTTCATCATGACTTTGATTCCCATGCCTGCAATGGCCGCCGTCGCCTTTATGATCTTCTCTTCTTCTTCTCTTCTGTCTCTGATTCTTCTACGGGGTTTTAACACCCTGTATTTACTTTCTCTGTTTTTGTTAGCACTTTGAGGTACGTCCTCACTCACTTAGCTACTATATTTATAATTAACACTGTCTATTGTCTTTTATAATTTACTTTAAACTTAATATTAAATATACTTTTAAATAAGATCAATAAATATCACACTGTTTCTTTATAGTCTGTTTTAGTGATTCAGTCTAAACACTCCTCGCTGTTTTTCATTTTGAAGCGGTTTTTGTCACGTCACGGTCGAAAAGTTTATTTCTGTTCTATACCAGTCCATGGTTAGTTAAACTATTCGTATCACCACCTGTTTGGGAATAGAAGCATTTTAGATTTGATGGATTTTGCTTTTAACTCTGTTTTTATTTTCCATGAGATGTTTACAAATTAAACTATGTTGTCTATCTGTATAATTTAGTTACGCATATTAAGCATCACAATTTAAGTCATTGTACTTTAAGTATACAAAATGCCTCACGTTAGCAGACAAAGACAATAAATTAACGTTACGCTAACTGCTAATTAAGAGATAAGTAATGTGTGTGGAACAAGGTAACGCTCTTAAAAGCCTCTTGTAAGTCTATCGGTCGGCTACGCCAAGTCGAACGGAAAGTATTCAAATTGGTAATGGTAGTCTACATTCCCACAGGTGCGAGCGGAACGATCCGACACAGCGCTTCCGGTGGCGTTCCCACCCCTGGTTCCCACTCCCGCCCCGCGCCCGCTCACCACCTACCCCTCGGCACCCCGACGCCTGCGGGCGGGTGGTTCCCACACACCACTTACCCGTGACGGGCCATTTCGCCAACTTTCGTGGACTATCGACGGTTAAGTGGTCGAGAAGTCGTTAGCGATCGTGCCCGCACTTCTGCGTAGACATGCATAAAATCAGCCCTTTATTCCTTAAAGGAAAATCTTACTAAAATTTTTGATAAAAGTCGTTTTCGCCGCAACTGTCATATTTTGAAGGCTACTAGTTTTCATCGCTCAAAGAATTCTTTAATTTTTATGCCTCCCAGTCTAGTATCTTTGACTCTACGTAGCCTTGTAGTGTGGACACTGGTTGCACACTCTCCGTTTACGCCACCCTCATATTTTGCCATGCGTGTGTGCGTGACCGGTGGCGCAATTAAAACACTGTTTGTTTTAACTGCATACAATTTAACATGATAGCATATTTACCCATAATCATTTTAAGCACTAGTAACGGCTGCTAATCGATAGTTATCAGTATCTTTTAATACCCACATGGGAGTTTGAATTATGTTAATACTGTTTACACTCTCTATTAGGTTATGAATAGGAAATGTAATAACCGAAGATTAAGCGTTACAAATTGATGGAATAGTGCGCCGCAGCAGTTCAAGGGTTAAGTACCAGTAAACATCTCAATTCCGTTGTTAATAAACTGTTAGAGGGCTTGAGGGCCGGAGGGCGAAGGGCTTTTCAAGAGTAAGGGCTGGTTAGTGGTGAACGCAATTTAATGAGATTCGGTTCACTCCTTTTTAATATTTATACTTTCACACGATTGTTAAAGGGTGTAAGTGTTTTGGGGTTTCAAAGATTATTATCAATGTTTTTTATCTAATTGTTTTGCTTTCATAGTAATTTATGTTTGACATGTTGAAACCATGGGAAGTTGTGAGATATGCAGTTGCCAAAAGTTTCAAAAAGATTTTGATAGAACGGAAGGAACATTAATAAAGTAGATTTATCAAAGATAGTGAATCAAAGAGAAGATCAAAGGCTGTCATCATCTATCATCGCACACAAGAGATCGATGCCCCTATTGTAGCCTACATACAATCAGATCTTATACATCTATGATCCTAGATATGATCCATTGGCGATTTACGAAATTCTGTTCTTACATTCAGAAGTAACTTAATTTAATTTATGAAACACATTAGTAATTTAGTATTTTTTATGTCTAGTTTCTTTCAGACGCATATTAATAAAAAGAACCTAAAATAATTCTTCGTAAGTACACAAAATTCAGCTTTCGGAATTCAAAACTAGTTTATTCCTAAATTATTGAAATTCAAAATAATTTTGCTGGTTTTTAACTGCGACTGCAACACAGAGTATCTCTTCTGCGCAATAATATTAGTTTATGTATGTTAATCTATGTTACTTAGCTGTGATGGGGGCGACGAATTGCTTTCAATAAAAATCACATTTAGTCGCCAGTGATACGGACAGACAAACAGAACAATAACTAGATATTATTATGTAGATAGCCTACTACTTTGTCAATTCTGTCTGTGGAAAAACACTTTTGATATTACCGTAGGTTAGTTTTATTTTAATAGGTTCATTTACGTTTATTCCATGTAGTAGGTAGAGTTCTGATTTATGCCATACACAATGAGAATGTACACTTACCTATATAATGTTTAATTAGATTTGCATGCAACGAACTACTATGATATTAGTATGTATTTTAATTTCACTGTAAGTCTTTACAGCTGATGATACTCACACAGTTTTAAATGACTTTATGCCAAGTGCCCGTTGAAATGAGTTGAATAAGCCTGACCGCTATCATACCAAGATTGGAGGACAATAGTCGAATAACGTCCAACGAACAGTATAGGTCACTTGAGTTTACATACGTGGCGATAGCTGTCTATTCATGTGCATGACCACCACAAATAATTGTCAAGTAAATAAAAGGTTCATGCTCTAATAATCAAATATAATTTTCTTGAGAACAGCGCCCAAAATAGAAATTCTAGACTTCATAACATAACTCAAAAAATTTCGTCTGTGGGTGATGAACTTTCATAGAAAGACGTTTTCTACGGTGCTAATCGGTTTAAGGGGTCAATTTAGGCCAGGCTCATGTCTAGAGGTTAATCACTGGGTGTCCGAGAGTGTCGGGTCAACTAACTTGATTGTCTCAGATTTGTTGCCCAATTTGTCGACCGACTGTCGCCCCAACGACACCAATTTATTGAATCTGCCTTATTTGTTTCAATTCCGGTTCGATTACACTGATAAATCGAAGATTTATGTTGTGATTTACTGCGTTTTGTGGTGATGTAGTAATGACTTTAATTTGGTGTGAACATTCAGAAAGAATGGCATCCAACATATTGTACCATAACTAAAAGTTCTGATCAATTAGCTTTTATCAGATGAGAATTAGAATTCTGCCATGAGAGACTGCGAAAAATTGGCAGGATTTTTATTCGAGTTAAGCGCATCGAAAATCAAGTTTCAAAACTTCAATGGATTTGTCTATATTTGTCTTGAATAAAGCGTGCGACAGTGATTATAGCCCGAGGGCTCATCTCATCTCCCCGTGCAAACATGGCGTCCGAGGCGTCACGCTGTCAATAGCAGTGCGGTCCATTGCGGTCAGAGAGGTCACGCCACCCTACAGCTTTAATATGACCGCCACACCACCCGCATGCTTCGATTTTCGAATTCATTAGATAGATGTTCGATTTTCAAAAATTAGATGCTGGGCCAACGGTCATTCAGATCCAATGACTTTTCAATATGGCATATTTGACTAGGTATGAAGTAGAAGATCTTTGACAGAAATTATTAGGTAGTTTAGGTACCGTCATTCTCTTTTGACATTGTCATTTATATTGGAGATGTTAGCTAAAAATGTACGCCGAACCCAATTTAGTGTATTTTACGATTTTTAAAATTTGAGTATAGATTTCTTACACCAAAAGTATATCAAAGCCTTTAGTATATGTCAATGGTGCAGCCGACTCAAAAAGTTTTCTAATAAAAAAAACAACGAATTTATCATTCCATACACGTGAACAGTCGCAGGCGCAAGTTTCTCGCGCGTCAAACATATTGTTGGCTCATTCGCGAGATTCTGCGCATTTCGGACAACTAACGAGCGACAATGGCCTCTTCCACGAACCTCTGACGCGGTATACCACGGACCAATACAAATGTGGAACCACTGTGGAACAATGTCGTTGCTTGGATAACAGCAATAACAAGCCGCAACAATTCGGCTTGTTGATGCTCTTGCGCATGTTGATGTGCACTCAAAGCGAGTTTGTGAGATAAACTATGCGCAATAATGCAGTTTACCCATCTCTCGAGTGTCAACACTGTAAGCAAACTGCTGAAAGATTTTCGGAGAGAGAAGTTTCAATTTTGATCTAAGTATATTCTACTTCAACGGCTTTTCGGATTTCACATTATCTACGAAAGTATTGAAGGCTTTTGAAATAAGAGTAGTTTGATTTCTCATTCTTAGGGTAAGATCTGGTTATTATAATTTTTTAGAACGTCACCTATTGGTATTTCTTCACTAAAATAGGCACACAAAGCAATAGAAGTGTGGTCCTAGCCGTAATGAATGAACAGATATATCTGAAACCGTAGAGGCGGCGGAGTGAGTCGCGTGGACGCGTGCGGGGTCACGCGGCCTGCGCCCGCGCACCGCAAGTGATTTGACCTCCGACTCCTCAATTAAAACGTTTACCACTCAGACCGAGTCCCGACTGCCCGAGTTTTAGTCACACCACAGAATATATAATAGTCTCACACATCGTTCCATTCATGACTACTGCGAGATGTTGAATAGTCAAATAGAATAAAGTAGAGATGTTCCAACTTAATTCTACTGGATTAAGAGTGATAGAAATGCAAAGAATCTTCCAGATGCTTTAAAGCATGTTGTAGAAGAAACAGAGAGTCGAGGTTTTCAGAATATTGTAAGGGAATTTAGGCATGAGCTGACTAGTGTGACATGTTAGGTACCTAAACATTTTATTCCTATAGAGACATAAACTGTATTTTCAACTTCTCTAAATAGCTTATTATATTACTAGTTCAATTGGAATTGCTCAATAGACAGTATTTAACATATTTGGTCAGGCAGCAGGGCAAGTGATACGGATTGCTTATTTAGCCGATAAAAAAATCAGTCCCGCAGTTTTACTCCTTTAGGAAAAGTCTGCAAAAAGTCTATTCAAGCGTACTTCATATTAACGCTAATAAGGTACAGTCGAGCAGAAAATGTCGGTCAACTTTACATAGAAATTAGGTACTTGTTAAATTCTTTAAGTAGTTTCTAGAGGAATGTAGAGTCAAGTAATACTTAGCAATATATTAGATCTAGACTTATTGGACTGACTGTACCATCCAAGTGCCCCATTTTTTTATGCAATTGGAAATTTACATACTAACGAGGAGAGGAAACATTACGCCACTGCAGGTTCTGAAGTCTTATCAACATTATTGAGGGTAAGTAAATTATTGGCTGATTAGGAGAGCGATCCATCTTGAGATAGACAGGTAGTTTTTAGGACTTATTTTTTGTGTTAATGAGTAACGCTTAAACGGGTTGAAATGAAATTGCAAAGCAGTGGAATGTTATGAACGTATGGAAAAAATATTGGATAATAGAGCCCACATCGAGTGGAAAATACCACAATTAAATGAACGAGTCCCATAATTTCGTTTGCTGATGACATCGTCTACGTTGTCAAAGACAAACTAAATGATTATTGGCACAAAAAATGTCGTAAAATTGGTGGAGATTTCGAGTAGATCTGAGAGCCGGTGTGAGGCGTGCTCGAGACGAGAGGGCGGCCGCCGCGGCGAGCGCCTCCCAACGCCCACGCGCCTGCGCACTGCCAACAGAGAAAAATCTACCGGGGAAAACTGCGCGTTCCATATTTAAATTTTAATGTTTGTTTATACAAGTGGGCGGGATAAATAGACCGCTAGACTGCGCCGAATTCAACCGCCACACAAAATGGCGACCGTGTCAGACATTTTCATAAGTTTCCTCACACTTTTCTTGTTACATTTTTAAAATAAATTATGACAGCTAAAAATTTTAATGTCTTAAGGATACTGCTCATTTTCACCAATTAGTGTGAAACATTTGGCATGACATTAAACATATCCTAATCTAAAATTAACGAGAATGGAGCGTATTGCTCCGACACAATTAACTCAGACAGGAGTAATAAAAATTCAAATTGCGGCGCGAAATACGTTTCGGAAAAATAAACCTTAGTTCATTAGACATTCAAATGAATGCATTTTCAGTGTGTTTTGTATGTTGATTAGGTAGGGAGCATGAGGTTAAGTTCAGTGTCGTTTATGTAACATGTGAGGTCGGGACCGTGTTCATATGTATTGAATTCGATTCCAATCTATAATGCAATATTATGAGTTGTCCAATGCGAGCCTCGTTTGCATACAAATGATGTTTATTAGCGTCAGGGCTTGGTATTCCAGTGATGGACTTTGCTGCCATATTGTTATTTAAAAAAGAGTAAACCAAATGGTATAGAAAATATTCAATTCTACATTTTTAAATTACTTGACTAGCAGCTCTGTTGCATACCTACAGTAAGTAATTCAAAACAGATTTTATCTTAAATGCAATTTCCTGAAGCCATTATTTTATCATCATCATAAATATTGGATTTCACAATGTTGCTGTTGGCTAAAGTCCCTAATTACAACTCGTAAAATTTTCTGTCGCTGAAATACGCGGAAAGATTCAAATCCGGTTAAGTTTAGATGGCCATCTATTTCTTTCAGATCCATTTCATCCATCACCTTCGGAATTAGGTCGGACTACGACAGCCGGTGTTGGGACTATTAGTTGCTTGTAAACGAGATATAAATACCGATCAACATGAAATTGGATGTTATTGTAAAAATAAATCCAACTATTTCAGGTCGGATTTATTGAAAATGACCGGAAGGGCTCAAAGGTATAGTTGGTGAAAATTTTAATGGGAAATGTCTGGAATATTAAGTTGAAATGAAAAAAAGACCAATACAGCCAAAGTATTTGACTACTATACAAAGCACTTCGATGGTTTAAAAAAAAAAAGACAGTAACATTTCGAAAACAATCCTCAATAGCTCAATATCAAAACATACAAACTTTGTGTATTAGTTTAGTTATGCCTAGAACTAGATAGGTGGTTTTCTCAGCTGGCAAATGAATGGCACATTGCTCAAGGTATTAGGCCTGTGTTGGTAAATTATTTGAACGTATGCAAAGAGTCCGTTTAGCGTTCTCTGTCGAGGCGTGGAGTGAGTCAGTTCGTCTCGGTTCGCTGGCTGCGAAAATTTTACCTTTGCGACGAGCACACCGAAATATAAACGAATAGGCTACACCTTTTTTGTTACTTTTCAAATGGACGTAGGGTTAATAGATTAAAATTTGAGTTATGAACTCTGTGTCGACAACTTGTTAAAATTCTTAAATAGAAAATTTACATAATTCTTTTGTTAAACGTTTTCTTTATCTTTCATCAAGTTATAAAAAATATTAACTACGTTTTTAAAACATGTAACTTCTGAAAAGGAAACAAACAAATAGAGTACCGTGCTTCTGATTAAATTAAATAATATAATTTTTCGTCTGACTGTATTTTTACGTAAAATTGATACTTGACCATTGATAGGTCGAGCATTGGGCAGTGATTGGGCAACTGCGCGCATGCGTGACCAAGGCGCATGAAGCTGTTTACTTTCAGAATCGCACTTCTATGAACCTCCGTTAAAATAAACTACGCTACGTGATTCAGCTAGTTTGAGAACGTGTTACTTCGTACAGCGACTATGTTGGTAACAGAAACAAAATGTAGAGCCGAGAGTCAGTCAAGCAAAGCGAAGGATATATTGAAGCAAACGTTTATGCATCAAGACGAAAATAGAAACATTTTTATGCCTATTTTTTGTAATAACGCAACTACTGTCAACATGTTAAGTGCAGTAGTTAAGTTCAAGTAGCGCACCGCCACTGATGTGCAAGTGACAGATGTTGCGCCACTTTTTGCGCGAATGCCGCACAAATTGCGAAATCGAAAGGTTTCTTAAAAAAACCTTTAAAAAAGCGGAACCAGCAAGGATTTCCAAGATGGCTTCTAAATAAACAGCAACACCTGTATCCGCTGAGCGCGGGGCGTGCGTCTGCGCACCCATGGGGCGCACTCACGACCAGATAACGACATCTTCGATTTACATCGCCGTTTTATTCCCATTGTCTTAAGTGAAATCATACGAACATACTGCGACGGACATCACGCAAATGACAATACCCTCTCACTCGAACATAGCCTTGGGACTCTACATTTACATTATTCAACAAATTCATAAAAAAAACTACCCACTTTAAATTCAAGATTACAAATGAACGATTTATGTGTATGAATGAAAGACAGACATGCTCAATTAAGCTCTGATGTGATGAATGAAAGTAATTTTTTGCTTGGGAGGTAGCCGGAAGGGGATTGATTACCTCATTATTTGAGACGACTCTATTAAAGTAACAACTTGGTGGCAGCTACTTAAACTGAGCCGGTTTATCTACCAAATCCTAGGAGATTACGCCAAGTCTTAGCTAAACTGTTCGTGAGTCATGGTATGACAAGAAACATTCAAGCAAAATTACTATACTTATGTAATGAAAATTTACTCGCAGATGGAAATACCAACAAAAATTTTATGTATCGTCCTTCATATTAATTATTATAGGGATAGGGCATGTAATAACTTTAAATTATTTAAAATTCAAATTACAGTTAAAACTAAAGCTTAAAATTAAACCTTCCAGAATATCGGAATTCCCGAAATTCGTAGCATATCTTCCATAATCTTAGCCAAGCTGAGTCACGCAGACATTCTCGTAAAAACGCGTAAGAATAAAGTGAAAACGCAACAATAATTAGTAGTAGTTGGTCCCAAATGGGGTCTGGCTGGTGTTATCTGCCTGCTATTGTTTAACGCGCTTTTTTCGTTCCCACGCTGCGCCGGCGCAGGCGACGCTGATAAGCCCGCGCGTACCTGACAGCCTACAACTAGAGCTATCTGTTAGTATGAATATCTTTAGAATAAGACAGAAATACGCCTGGCTGGTGGTATAACCTAAAGGCGTGAAAAATATTTCGTAAATGACTCTACATAGGTATTGTCGTAACATACCTATAAAATAAGAGTCAATTTAATTTTGTTAAACAAAAGCATCCTTTATGTACACGAAGATTTGGTTGAAAATATTATGTTCCATCAGAAACTCTAAACAGGTCGTTTATGGTTTGATGCATGCAATGAGGAATAACCTAATCTTTAAACCATCCTTATATTCAGTTAAATATATGAAATGATTTAGTACATAACATAGGTATAATACTGAATTTCAAAACGTGTTTATATGCAGCTTGTCAATAGCACTGGAGTTTCACAATTCAGGCACGTAGCATAATCCCCACCCCACCTACTGAAATTTTCCACTGTTGGGAAATGCTATGCAAAGACGCACTAACTATTAAAAGGTAGAGTCAAGTGGCGTGAACAAAAGCAACATTTCAAATAACAATAAACAAAACCTGCAGATATATTTGACAGTGACATAGTTTTGTATGCATCTCATGGAGTCAGAAAAACGCATTGTTGAATTTAAATATTTAAATGGAACCTCGAACAAAGAGTAGGTCTGTAGGACCGGGAGTCAAGCGCAAAATCTACCGACCCACGCTGTCATAAGCGCAGATAAAATGTAATAGACGGTATATGAGCCAAATCCATTATTCAATGACGTACAGCAATTACCCATTTAATGCAATTTGGGCCATTGTAAACTCGTCCAGGCCGACTTCTCGTTCATTCCCGGCGTCACTCACTCAAAAGCACCAATAAGAGGGATCACTACTGAGCAACACTCCCGGACAAGAAGCGGCGATCGCTCGTGATTGTGACCGGTCATTTCAGATGAGGATAGGATGTCGTGTTGTCGGAGGCTGTGCGGGCCCGTGTGGGGTACCGGACGGCGGCGGCGTGTGGCGACGTGGGGCGCGCGTGCGTCGCTGCGGCCGGCGCGCGACTACTCGCCGCTCCGCCGCTCAATGGCCGCACGGAGGGGCGAAGCTCGCGCGACCACGACCAACGAGCTTACGAAAAACACCAATTGCGATTGTCCCTTTATTAAACGACAATAACTTTACCGCGACACTTGCAGTTTCGATTTCCACTCGCGGCTTCCACTTATCGCTTCTCACGAGTTACTAGTTCCCGCGGGATGAGATTAGGCCCGGCCGAGAGAGTAAGGTTTTTTTGGAGAGCTTCCGATCGAAGCTCAGTCGGCACTTTGCATCCGGTGGCACCTGCTCGCACTCGAGAGGATACTGCGCGTTAGAAGGAGATGAAGTGATTCATCAGCCCGCGGACCGGATGGCGGACTCGGTTATGAATGAATGCTCCGTCCCGCTCCGACTCGGCGGTTCGCGTGGCGGCGTCTCGCTCGCGCACAGGTTGTCGCCGTAAAGGAAGTGAAAGGGACGGGACTCGTAGTAAATATTGCGCTCCGTGATCCGACGGCCGGGATATTCCATAGGCCTCGGTTTTTGTTCAACCACAATGGATAACCGTCTATCGTCATTCATAGATTTACTCAGGTAGACAACAATAGAGGACTCTATAATACATGCAAATACTCAGGAACAATAAAATATAAGAAAATAATAATTTGTTGTTCCTACACAAGTTATGGTAGAGTCAAATAAAGTTGAAGACGAAACAGGTTGCAATGCTAAAACCCCAAGGAAAATTTCTCTTATTGTAATCAAGCTAATAATTTGTATCGTCTGAGAGAAAATGTCTTTAACTTGCTACCGTCGTCGTCGTCGTTTGGAACTTGCTACGCCGTAGCAAAATTCGTAGCTGACTGACGCAAGGGTGTAAGAATATTTGCTTGTAATTGTTTTATTATTTAAATTATGTTTCAGCTCATTTATGATGATTATTTAGAATCTAATGATTTGTATTGTATTGGGTATTGTGTGTTGTAATAAATACCTAAAATATGAAATAATACAAGGAAACAGGGTCTTTTTATTGATGCTAGTTCGGGTTCGTAGCGCGTGCTAAAGTGATAAATTAACAAATATCAACTTTGTGTTCCTTCCTGGGAATCGAACCCAGGACTTCCATCCGGAGCACATGGCTCAGACCACTAGACCACGGAGGTAGTAATAGGCCTAGAAAGGTGCGGTTTGACAATGCTCTGGGCCTCGGCCGAGGCGCGGCGCAAGCGGGCCGTGTCAACAGCGCCGCGAGCCGTGTTTGACGACGCCACGTGCGCGCGCGCAGGCCTTTGTCCACGGCCAACAGACGCGAGAGACCACGGACTATTTGGAATCATAAACCACTTGACCATGAGACACTCATTCATAAAAAATGGCTCGAAGACGAAGTTTTAGTCTTAGTGTACGGCAAACTCTCAGTGAGCACAACAGCTCATGCCATGTGTGCCAGCCATGGTTATAGAGCACTTGACCATTCGTCATTCTAAATTAAAAAAAATGGTTCGAAAAAGCGGAATCAAGTAATGCTTTTAAGGGTTTTTTGTGATATCCATTAACAGGAAAATTAAGAGTTCATCATAAAATAAGATGTAGGTTTGTCCATGCACTTTTAAAAAAAAACTACCAAGTTAAGGCGACCATTAATATATGACAGGCCAGTCGGTAATTGTGGCGGTAGGATAAAATGTAAAGCAGGCCAATTTTTAAATGTAAAAGCATGAATAGCTTTAAATATTTAATAGCTGAGGATGTTCGTAACATATTACGCAAGCAAGTCAACATTTAACTTCGGATATGACGTCACCATCGTCAAACGTGTCCTCCATACCGCCCGCTTATTTAGCTATAATTGCGAAAAAATACTCAAAATGTCGTCTCAAGACTTCTCTCAAACGCAACTTGCTTTCAAAAGTTTCGGTTAAACAAATAAGAGATAATGCAACAATTGCTTTCCCTTAGACAAACAGAGGATGTGGTCAAACAGAGTATTGTCATCGGCGATGCTTGGATGCCTTCGAACACCGACGCAAACCGAAACAGCATTGTTCCGACGATTCCTGAAATCGGGCGTTTAGAATTGCGCGCTTGCTTAGGCTGCTCTGGCATTTCGTTGTGCATAAACATTGCCGCTAAATATTATGGAAACTAAGTTTTTAGGCGGTACGTATTAGGGATCGAAGAATTGCAAATTGCAAATGATTTGGTAAATTGGGAAAATTGAAAAATTAATTTAAGTATGTGTTTGCGTAACCGGAAAACCATCGATTTCAATTCGCCAACCATAAATTCGCTTCAGCAAGCCCACCTTTAAAATCATAACCTGGCGTGGCGTTTAAAAAACGATCACCGTGCAACATTGCCATAAACAAAGGGTAAATCAGAGCATTACGAGTTGCATCTCGCCACATATCAATGGGAGCCGTCGAAGCATGTTACCTCGACGCCAGGTGCTGTGCGGGAAGTAGCCCCCCCTCCGTCTCTCCCGCCTCACACCGCACTCTGCGCACCCCTCACACAGACAAACAACTGACACTCGACGGAGGAAGTGCACACATGCGCATTGAAGAGCTCCATACGTGGTGACAAGAAGTGCAAGTTTCTCCAGCTAGCCCATTCGAGAGTCAGTTAATTGTCTTGGTTAGGCTGTTCATATTATAATGTGCTTTCGCATCTTGTATAAACTTGGCAAGTAGTTTTCCAAAAGATTTAAGGAAAAGTCCCAAAATCTCTGAAACTTAAAGATTTAGAGTTTAATTAGCAGACACTGAATACGTCATCAAGCTTCCACGTCATTAAGATTATTATTATATTCAACTCATTAAAAAAAGCAGATTCAATTCGTGGACCTGCTGTAGCAACAAACACTTACTTGAAGTATTCTCTGTCCATGTGTGTTTCTGTAATTTATTAATGGCTTGCATTTGCGTATGCGCCGCTGGTTGTGCTTACAAACTAGCGCCCTTGTGTGCGTCACTACTGGTTTACTATGGCGAACTTACACACACTAAGATAATGTGCGTGAACGTCAGTTGTGAAATAAAAATATTATACCCTGAGCATGTAGTTAAATCGCAACTAAGGAAATAGCTACTTCATTTAAAAATGATTTAACGCGCCATACAAAAGACATAAACGCGTGCTTCCATTTTTAAAACAATAAATTATTCTTATTGCTTCAAGTTCCTCAAGCTTTGTGGTTTGTTCTTGATGGTTAATCAGAATATTGCTAAAGCTATTTGATAGGCAATACTCGTTTTTGATTGGTTCTACCGATTAATAAAGTGGGCGTCTCCCAATTACTCACGCAATGTCGAAACTGCTAATCGTAGAAACATTCAGATTTCTATGAGCGAAGTAAGCAAAAACAGTATTATTTCCAGTACT